>JAJOHK020002136.1:0-10261 GCA_022457215.2 Leucocoprinus gongylophorus
ATCCATCCAACATCACCTTGAATCATATTTTGCTTCCGCGTCCGGATGATGTTGAACGTGGTGGCCCCATCGCTGCTGCCCACGATGACCAGATGTTGAAATTCCTGTCCTAGTGGATATTTGTTCAGTGTACTTTTGAGGGAAGATTATCCAATTATAACATAAATTAGCTTTCTCTGGTGAACAAGTGTTGAAGTTCGAGTCATATATATGTCTTACATTTAGTATCTTCTATACTACTACCCCAGTTTATTAGAGCAGTGTCATATCCCAAGTCAACCTGTTCTGAAGACATGTTCCCGCAGTGGTGATGTCTTCCTAATAACCCCATTACAAGCCTGTCTTCTATGATGGCCATCCTTCCTGCAACATGTCCCCATGGCAGTGATGCAATTGTCCAACCCATTGAGTATTTGGTCTTCTATGGTGGAGGTACTCCTATCAAGCTTGGTTTTCTATGGTGGAGTTCTCCTGTCTAGCCAACTGAAACCTTCACTTGGGGCTGTATACTGAAACCCCAAACATCTTCTAATTGTTACAATCAATGCCTCCTGGAGGGAGCATGAAGAAGGGCAAAGGGTATGATGACATGATTGGCTACACCATAGGTAGTCTCAGTCAGCACCTCATGTAGTAGGTGCTACAACCTTGCTTCATCCTTAATGTCTCCTTATGTTATTCACCTCATGTACTTCGCATTCTTGAATCATTGATTAGTATATATAGCATAGATACTATCCTGTATCCTTATGCTTTACCACTTCTATAAATCCCTTAACTCCTCTCAAGTCTTTGCCTAAGTGCAATCTGAGCTCTAGCTTAAGGTCGTAACATTTGGTAAAGCATTGATGAGCTCACCTTGCAAGAGAGGTGTATACAAATGATACTAGGCAGAGTTACCTGTTGAGAATGAAACATATGTAGTATAAACAAAACAAGTTCCAGAAGAACGAACAATATTGAGGCATTATCAGAATGACTAGAATTTCTAAGGATCACAGAAGAAGTCTCAAGTGAAAATGAACAAACAGATACAGAGATGTCCACAGCATCAGCACCAACAGTAAACAAACTGGCAGGAATGCCAAGGAACATGATACCAGACCTAGGATGGTTTGATAGTGACCAAACAAAGTTTGAAGACTAGTGGAGGGGAATTAAACTATTCCTCAAGAGCAACAGAGTCACAGGAATGGACAATAGGATCACAGCAATCCTAGCTCACCTTAGAGGAGGTGTAGTGGATATTTATGTACAAAAGAAGCTCAATATTGAGCTAAACAAAGAAACCAATACCTAGAATTGGGAAGAATTTGTCCAAGAAATCAAGAACATGTTCAGCGACAAGACAAAGGTAGCAGATGCCAAATGGAAGATAGAAACTTTCAAGCAAGGGAAGAAGAACACTGCAGACTTCATGATTGAGTTCGATGCATTAGCTACAAAGATAGACACAGATAAGCTACATGCCATCTTTTTATTAAAGAAGAATGTATGACAGAACATCATCAAGATGATCTTAGGATACCCACCTATAGCCATGCCAGAATCACTCAAAGAGTGGAAGGTAGCAATAACATCAGTCAGACAAGGATATGAATCTATCGAAGGATGCCATGATTGCAAGACAGGTACAAGAGTAATATATGGTGGATGAGGATAACCAATAGACATTGGAAGGTCCAATAACAACTTTAAAGATGGGAAGCTGAAATGCTTCAACTGTAACAAGTATAGACATATGACAAAGGAATGTCAGACAAATAAGAAAAAATGAGAAACCAGGAAATATTTCAAATGTGACAAGGAAGGACATATCACTAAGGATTGTAAAGGGAAACAGATGATAAAGAACAGGAAGATCCAAGAAGGATCAGATGATAAAGATAACAAGAAAGAGGAGAGTTTTGGTGACAATCTTAAGTAGGCACAGTACAAGAGCTCTCCCATGTAAATTCACATAATAAATATATCATTCCAAATTGCCAAAGCAGCAAAGGAAAGAGGGAATTGAATGTGCAAGCAAATGTAAAGACAAAGAATGGAAAGAAACTCAAGATCAAGACATTGGTAGATTCTGGATGCACATATATTGGGATTGATGAACAATTGGTTAAGGACAAGAGAATCCAAATGAAGCCGATAAACTTCTCATTCAAAGTTTTCAATGTAAACAGAACAAAAAATAGGAAGGTAACCAGTGTAGTACCTTTAGAAATCAAAATCAATGGCTATAAGGAACAGTTGGAAACAGCTGTAACAGACTTAGATGGAACAGACATGTTTTTGGGTCATGATTGGCTAGTCAAACATAATCCAGAAGTCAATTGGAAAAACAGTACTATAAGGTTTATAAGATGTTTAGGGTAATGCACAATGAAATATGAGGACATTATATTCAACACTAGAAGGACAAAGACTATGGATACTACAGAACAGGACAATGGTGAAATCGGCAAGGAACCAGATAAGATAAACCTAGAAGATTTACCAGAGTACATTTGACTGTTCATACATCTATTGTCATATGCAAGTCCACCTGTTGTTATAGCAACCACTCGTCACTCAAGGACAAATGATCTCACAACGAGCAAAGCTCTCTAATGGGCTATCAAGTAAAGAGTAGGAGAATTACAAGAGAACTCGACAAGGAGCCCTCGCTGCATTATTCCTCTATATATACTACTATATTGTGGTCTGTGCTAAAACAATGTGTTTACCTCATGTCCATCCACCATGCTTCTACCTCATGTCCTATTACTTATCCACATGTGTTTTCCTTAAGGCCACCATGCTTCCTATATGTGCCCTGACGTCATATCTTTAATCTCCGCTATACATATATACACCATGTATACACTATGAGGAACCCATGTCCCTTGATGTCATCACTAACCCTAACTCCTTCTAGACTCTTCCCAATCCTTCTAGACCCTAAGTCCTTCCAGACCATTCTAGCCTCTGTCATATGACTTCCAGGTCATGTGCCTATTTCCTATTCCTTTATCTGTTGTAGACTAATAATTATAATACTTATATATGTCCGGCTAACCCTAACCCTAGCCAAAGTCTGTCCACACTCTCATCTTATAACACCTGTCAGGAAGTTACATTCCCATGGTGAAACTACCTCCAAATCATACAAGCCCATCTTCTACAGCAGCCACCTTTCTTGCAACACGTCTTATGGTAGTGCTGTAACCCTCCGGGTATTCTGTCTTCCATGATGGGAATACTCCTATTTAACTCGGTCTTCTATGACAGAGTTACTCCTGTTAGTATCTCAATACTGAAACTTCTGCTCAGAATAATAGAGGGTTTTACCACTGAAACCCTGAGCATCTCCTATACTGTCAGTTTGTATAAAAGACTAGTAGTTACATTGTAATTTGCTAGTCTGATAATTGACAAAGATAACCTCTTATTGAACTCAATCCCTAATGTTCAATGGCAACACACCAATCAATACTCACTCCCATCTCAGACTTCTTTCTAACATCTGAAGTTATGACCATACAGCAGATAGACAGCACAGTATATAAGCTGAAGCCAAGGTTGTTCTACAAGTCCGTCTATCTCCAAGACCATCCTGTGGACTTCCACCCTGGTGTGAACCATACTTGACAGTATTATCAGACTCATAAGTCTGCTGTTGCTTCTGAGCAGTTCTGCCTGCATTTCAACCTTACAAATTCACACTTCAAAGTCCAAATGGCTTCATCTTGCCATAACTCTTCAACTCCAGTTCCACTGCTTGGGACACTTTTCCACATGATCTTATGTTTCAGTGACCAGATGGCTTATCTGCCAAATGTGCCATGACATTCAAGACAAATCCATCAAAGAGGCCGTTCATCTCCAAGATCTCCTTCTAGTACAATCCAACCTGACTAGACAGTTTTGCCTGTTCCTAGCCCAAGTATCGTCACTGTGGACAATGATCCTAATTAGGAGGATACTCTCACTAATCCTAGTATGACATTTTGGTCTCTCAGACTCTATTGGTGAAGTGGCCAACATACTGGACAATCTTCATATGAAGCCTAGCGACAAGATTTTCACCTACAATGTGGACTTCATGTGCTATGTCTTCCAATTAGGTTAGGGGAATAGTGTTCTGTGCTATCATTATTACCAGGGGCTCTCCAATCAGATCCAGGATCCCATTTCTACCTGGGAACAAGGAAAACCCACCTTGTTCCAGGATATGTATGCTTTAGCAATGACCATCGATCACTACTACTGGGAACAAGACTGTGAATACCATCATGTAAGACAAGCGGAGAAAGAGGCCCTCGAGTCCCACTTCTGGAAGCAAGGAAAAGCTTCCACTTCTGGTTCTGCCACAGCCTCCTAGAACAAGGCAAATATACCTCCGGTAGCCCCATCTGCCAAGAACCCTTCTTCTAAGTCATCTCTATCTCCCGCTCCCAAGAAGTAACCCAACACTCCGTAAGTGAACCTCTCTTCCAAGCTAGCTAGCAATGGCAAGTTGACCAGTGACAAGCATAAGAAGCATTTTGAAAACAATCTGTACCTCTATTGTGGTGCAGGAGACCACAAGTTAGACTTCTGCCCCAAGAAGCAGACTATGATCTCTTCCAAAGGCTGTGGTGCTTCAACAACTGCTTCTAAGAAACCCTTGGAAAAATAGAGAGTGACCCCTAGGACTCTGCACAGACTGAGGGCTACATTGAACTTCCCTGTGCAGCAACAAGTCTGATTTGACTCAACACATCTGCTCTTTCCAATCCTCATTCACTTTTTGTTTTTCTTACTTCTCCCTTAATCCTTGGTTAGGATTACCTTAATAAAATTTCGTTCCAAGCTCTCATCAACTCCGGGTCTACTCACTGCTTTGTAGACTCTAAATTTGTGGATACTTACCACCTGAAGACATCTGCAACTCCTCTGGTTGCTCTCTGCTTGTTTGATAGTTCATCAAACAGCACTATCTCTGAAATTGCCAACTTGCCCATAATTTTTTCCACTGGTGATTGTATGAATCTAAACTTCTATGTCACTTTGCTTGATTCTTCCTGCTCTTTGGTCTTTGGATACAACTGGCTCACCTGACACAATCCATTAAATAGGTTGATAAACTTCCATCCATCTTTGCAGGAAAATCTCGCTCCTTCTTGCATTATAGCCAACACACTATTAGCATCTCTGTCCTTTCTGGACACCTTTCTGCAATTATTGGACTCCATGGTTTCTATATCTGCACCTGAGACCTCTGTGTCTAACTCCAAGTGACCTAACATCGCTATCATTGGTGCTGCAGTATTCTTGCACACATCAAAACTTCTGGGCTCCAATAATTTTGAACTTCATCTTTGTTCTTTGGACATTCAAACTAACTCCACAAAACTTACAGAAGCTTCTAATCTGTCCAATGTTCCTTTCAAGTATCATGAATTTACCAACATTTTCAGCAAAACTAAAGCTAAAGTTCTCCCTCCTTATTGTATTTATGACCTCAAAATCAATCTGGAAGAGGGTGCTCAACCTCTGGTTGGCCCTATATACTCTCTTTTAGCATCTAAACAAGAGGCTCTGAAGGAATTCATTGAGGAAAATCTTAACATGGGTTTCATCCAACTAACCTCCTTTCCGCATGGTGCACTGGTCTTATTTGTTAAGAAGAAAGATGGTTCACTGTGCCTTTGTGTCGACTTCTACGGACTTAACTGCATCTCCAAGAAGAATTGCTATCCACTCCTACTCATTTCTAACCTACTAGACCCACCTTGCAAAGCTTGAGTCTACTCAAAGATAAATCTTTGCCATACTTACCATTTGGTTTATATTGCTGATGGTGATGAATGGAAGACTGCCTTTAGAACACATTATAGATCATTTGAATGGTTTGTAATGCCTTTTGGCCTTACCAATGCTTCCGCAGCCTTCCAGCAATTCATGAACAATATTTTCTCTGATCTTTTGGATGTCTATATCATGATCTATCTGGATGATATACTCATCTACTCAAATAACATGTCCAAACATCACTGACATGTGAAAGAAGTACTCAAGTATTTCTATAAAGCTGGTCTTTATGCCAAAGCAGAGAAATGTGAATTTCACTCTGAGTCAGTAAAGTATCTGGAATACATCCTTTCTCCTTCTGGCCTTACCATGTCTGACAAGAAAGTAAAGGTTATTCAAGACTGGCCAGAACCCAAGAAAGTCAAGGATATTCAATTCTTCTTAGGTTTCACAAAATTTTACTGCTAGTTCATCTTTAACTACTCAGATATTGTCATTCTATTGACACACCTCACCTAGAAGGACATTTCTTGGAAGTTTGACTCCTCCTATCAAGATGCTTTCAACTCTTTGAAGAAATCATTCACCTCTGTACCTATTCTCACTCATTGAATTCCCAATGCTCAACTCATTGTGGAAACTAATGCCTTGGACTATACTCTTGCTACAATTCTCTCCATTGTTAACAAAGATAATGAAGTTTATCCAGTTGCCTTTCACTCTTGTACTTTCACTATGGTGGAGTTGAATTACAACACACATAACAAGGAATTGCTTGCCATCTTTGAAGCCTTCAAGATTTAGTGACACTATTTGGAAGGTCCGGCCTATTCCATTGATGTTATTATAGATCATAAGAATCTTGAGTATTTTTCTACTACTAAGGTATTGACCTGGAGACAAGTGCAGTGGTCCAAGTACCTCTTCCAGTTCAACCTTGTCATCAGGTTCTGCCCTGGTTATCTCAGTATCAAACAAGATGCTCTCACTAGATGATGGGATATCTATCCTAAAGGGGGAAATACTAGTTACACTACAGTCAACCTTCATAACTTCAAACCCATCTTCACTCAAGAACAACTTACAGTCTCCATACGAGCTACCATCCTTCTTTTTCCTTTCCTCTATGCAGCTACAGTCGTGGATCTGGACACCTTACATCAAGACATTCTCTTGGCTCTCCTTAGTGATCCAATTGCTACAAAACACATTTCCACAGATGGCTGGTGGTCTACAGACCCAAATGGTCTACTCCTCCTCAACAACAGAATTTATATACCATTTGCTGGTAACCTCCACACACACATTCTCCAGTACAATCATGATTACATTCTCGCCAGACATTTTGGTCAAAACAAAACACTAGAATTAGTCCGCTGTAGATACTCCTGGCCTAACCTCTGTACTGATGTATAATAATTCTGCAAGTTCTGTGTCACTTGTATACGATCCAAGCCACAATGTCACAAGCCCTACAGATCTCTCAAACAACTCTCCATCCCTGAATGACCATAGAATTCCATTTCTATGGACTTTATCGAGAAACTTCCATCATCCTCTAGGTTTGACACTATTTTGATCATAGTTAACTGGCTCACCAAGCAGGCAATCTTTATCCCTGCCCATGATACCATCATGTCCATAGACTTAGCATGTCTATTTGTCCTTCATATGTTTTCCAAATACAGTGTTCCTTTCTATGTTACCTCCGACAGAGGCTTGAAGTTTGTGTCAAACTTCTTTTGATCTTTAGGCACTGCTCTCAATATGTGACTTCACTTCACTTCAGATTATTACCCTGAAGATGATGGACAAACTGAATGTATGAATCAGACACTTGAGCAATACCTCTGTGTATACTGTAACTACCAGCAAGACAACTGGTCTGAACTCCTACCTCTTGCAGAGTTTGCCTACAATAATGCTCCAAGTGCTACTACTGGTGTTTCTCCATTCTTCGCTAATAAGAAATATCATCCAAATATCACTGTTCATCCCAAACGCGATATTGCTTCCTCCAGAGCCTGCAACTTTGCTGTAGATCTCAATAAATTACAGAGTACCCTCAAATTTGAAATCTCCACAGCCCAACAGTATTATCAGAAATCTGCTAATGCATGATGTTCTCTCACTCCTAATTTTAAAGTAGGTAACAAAGTCTTTGTCAAAGCTCAGTTCTTCTGAACCACCCGACCTTCAAAAAAACTCTCCAAAAAATATCTCAGACCCTACGAAATCATCTCTTAGTCTGGTACTCTATCATTCACTCTCTGTCTTCCAGAGTCCATGTACTCTGTCTATCTAGTCTTCCATGTGTCTATGCTTGAACCTGCCACTTCCAACACTTTCTCTGAGAAAATATAGCTGGTCTTCACTCCAGTTATAATTGACGGGGAGCCCAAATATGAAATTTCTCAGATAGTAAATTCTAAAATTGATTGCCAATGGGCATGCAAACTCCTGTACAAGGTGATCTGGCTAGAGTATGAAGACACTGGAGACAAATTCAAATGGATCCTTACATCCAAACTCACTCATGCTGCTGACTTGGTATCTGATTTCCACATCGTATATCCTACCAAGCCTGGTTTTCTCCTATTGTCCTGATCATACTGTTGTATTTGTCTCCTGCCTCTGTGTATTCCCAATGGGGATTTTCCTTCATTAATTTTTAGTATATTCTGTTTGCTTATTTTCATTAACTCTCAGCTTCCATGCACTTTTCGGGGTTTTCTTTTCAAACTTCTTTTTATCTTAATCCTTGCTTTTCTTACTCATTTCATTCACAGAAAATAGAAAATTCTATTAAATAAAAAAAGAAAATCATATTACTAACAGGAGGCAAATGACAGAGTCCCCTCCTCCTGACTTTCTCCGGGGCTATCCTTGGACCCCTTCTCTTCATCTCTGCTCTTCTCCTTCCCAACCTCTCCTTCTGAATTCTATCTCCACTCTATTGTGGCCCCAATCCTCTCCAACTGGGCTGTATTCCTCTCCTGGTCCTCCACTAAGTCCTGGAGGGACTTCCCAACTCCTTGGTACTCCTCCACAAGTTCCCGGAGTGCTTTTTTGATAGCACTTAGAACCTTGCCATAAGTAGGGATTATGGCCAGGGTGTTGGTGTTGGTATGGGGTATATACTACTGCTTAAAAGCAAGGGATCAGCTATGAAGAAGGAAATTATTAAATAATAATAATAATAAGTATAATTAGAACTACTCACCTTGAGTGATGCACCAGACAATCCTACCTGGCAGTCATATACCTCTCACAGGGGTTAGCACCCCCCATCTTCACTGCAGCACCTCTGTGGTACTTCCCTAGTTGTTTCCCCCTAGCCTTTTTGAAGGGCCATTGCCCCTCCTTGTCTCCAGTGGCAACTTCCTTACATTTGGATCCTATAACCTGGGATCCTTCAGCCCTCTCCAATAGGGCAGCCTCTTCCTCTAGTATCTTGTCCTAGAGCCGTTGGAGGTACTCCATTGTTCTCTTCTTCCTCTCTTCTTCCTCCGTAACTCTCTACCTCTCAGCTTCCTTCTGAGCCTTCTCCTCTGCTTTTCTCCTAGTCTTTTGAGCTGTACACTCAGCCCGATGTAACTTTGCCACTTCTTCCAGTTGGACTAGGAGCTGCTACTCCTCCTTGTGCCTCTACTACATCTCTTGCTACTACTTTTCCAGATTCTTGGCATTGTTTTGTGAAATGTTGGAGTGAGTGGGGGAAGACATGATAATATATAGAAACAAGAGAAAAAACTTCTTTTTCATTTATGTATTGTTGACCTAGGTACCATTATGGGGTTTTTGGATAAACCCAATAGGACTTTGAAGACTCAGTCCTAAGAGGGGAATACTATCATATGTAAGTCCACCTGTCAGGAAGTTACATTCCCATGGTGAAACTACCTCCAAATCATACAAGCCCATCTTCTACAGCAGCCACCTTTCTTGCAACATGTCTTATGGTAGTGCTGTAACCCTCCGGGTATTCTGTCTTCCATGATGGGAATACTCCTATTTAACTCGGTCTTCTATGACAGAGTTACTCCTGTTAGTATCTCAATACTGAAACTTCTGCTCAGAATAATAGAGGGTTTTACCACTGAAACCCTGAGCATCTCCTATACTATCAGTTTGTATAAAAGACTAGTAGTTACATTGTAATTTGCTAGTCTGATAATTGACAAAGATAACCTCTTATTGAACTCAATCCCTGGTGTTCAATGGCAACACACCAATCAATACTCACTCCCATCTCAGACTTCTTTCCAACATCTGAAGTTGTGACCATGTGGCAGACAGACAGTGCAGCATATAAGCTAAAGCCAAGATCATTCCTGTTATGAACTAAGATCCTTAGGGTTGGATAATAGAACAACTCTTGTATTGAGTAACACAAGAGAACTCGATAGAGTTCCTAAGACAAAGTAATCTACCTTATATACTATTACTCATGGTCCGTGCTAACTACTGTGCACCTTGCCCTAAAGTACCA
>JAJOHK020002137.1:0-10260 GCA_022457215.2 Leucocoprinus gongylophorus
ATGTTTCTTTCCTGCTCTGTCTCATAAGACAGTTCACGACTTTCAGTGTTTGATTCTTCAATCTTGGGTACCATGTCCATGTCCATCCTTTCATGATAAGGAGTCAAACGGCCAGAAGAGGCTAAAGATGATTCTCTAGATGATTTAGCAGAAGGCAAGGGGTTTCACCCTCGCTCTTTAGAATTGATATTAGGAAATACTCCCAATTGAATGTCCATCCCTAGGTCCATATTGTTAGACATAGGTGGTAAAGACGTGTCGAAGTTTGAAGCCATGTTAGATTTGCTGAAGTGAGTTGAAAAAGAGAATTTATTTGCAAACTTTCCAATAGGCACTACCATACAAGATGGTGGTAAGAGGAAGAGAAGCGTTTTAGTTGTCTCAGTCATCTTGGATATGGTTGTTGACTCTTTGTATAGCTTAATTAATATTACTTCTTCATCTTCCACTCTTTCTCTGTTAGACTTCTTCTTCTGTTCCTTGTCTTTGTATAACTCCTGTATCTCTTGAATATTGTCATCCATATATTGATTTCCTTGTCCCTTATTGTTATGATATGTATGAGAACTAACATTTTTCTTTTTCTTTTATCTATTTTTCTTGATTTTATATTTCTTTTCTTTTAAATTTCTTTTCTTTTTATTGACAATGAAGAGGCACATGACTGCAGTCACATGAATTGTCACATGATGTGAGGTCATAGGCCTAAAGTAGACTAGAGTGGGCTGGAAAAGTCTAGATGAATAACATCAAGGAGCATGTTAACTGCATGGCTACTATATGATGTACACATGGTGCACTTATAGACAATGCATGGACATTAGGGCAGAAGTAATTATTTGTAGCACAGACCATGTGTAACTTATATAAATAGGATAGCAATTCAGCAAAGACTCCTTATCAAGTTCTCTTGTAATTCCTACTTGATATCCTACTGAGAGATTTGCTATCTTATGTAATTATTGGTCTTTGTGACTAGTGGTTGCCACAACAGTAGAACTCGACTACCTTCTAGGACTCTGCATCATGCAGACTCCTATTTCTTTTACTCTTTATCATCCTTGACTGCAAACAGTATGCTCAACATCAAGAAAATCTATAGCCAGGCCCTAGGCTTAAGGGATATACTAGTCAGACAGGGGAAGCTTGGCCAGTCATTTGCACAGTAGCCCACTTGTGTACATCAGTCATATCACCTTTTATGGATGTGGTAGATAGTTATATTCAAGTAAAAGGCTTGTGCTGTAGGATCCCCTTGTGACCTGTCCACACAGAGTAGTGGTGTTGTCCAGTAAGAAAATATCTAGTTTAGAGATTCCCTTCTTAGGGATAATAGTGTAACATTCTGATTAGGGCAGTAGTTAGTAGGGCAGTAGACAAATAGTTAGTAGACAGTGTGAGATCAGGTAGGAATAATACTGACTAGCACTTACAGAGGAATATTTGGAAGAGAGACGATACCGCTGTCAGACAAAAAGGCAGCAAAAGAATAGATCAGATTACCATTGTTGGATGCCAAGGCAATGAGAGAGAGATTAGGATACTGCTGGTAACAATTGATAGCAAGAGAATAGATTTTGTGTAAAAGAAGAGAGTAGAAATAAGATGGCAGATATTAGTCAGGTGAATATGGAGGAAATGATTAGAGAATCTGGTGAAGAAGAGGCAGTTAGATTGATGAATGTGATAATGGAAAATAATGTGATAATGTTAAAATTACAAAAACAAATATTGGAACTACAAGTTACAGAAAAGGAAAAGAAAAGGAGACAAGAAGATAGAAAACAAAGGAGAAGAGAGTATGAAGAAAGAAGGGAGGAAGAAGAACAAAGAAGACAAAAGAAAAAGGAAGAAGAAGTAGAAAGAAAGAGAGTAGACAAAGAATAAAAAAGGGTAGATGAGATGAGAATACAAGAGCAGAGAAGAAGTGGAAATGGCAAGAGATATGGGAAAGAAGAAAAGGGAAGAACAGACAAAGAGCAATGGAAAAAAGGAAGTGTTTTGCTTGTGGGGAATTTGGGCACATGGCCTATAGTTGTAGAAACATGGAAAAAGAGGGACCAATACAGGTGCCTTTAAATAAATTTGAGATGTTGAAAGATAGAGTGATGCAAAGAGAAGAAGGTGATGGAGGTGAAGTAAGAAAAGATAGAAAAGAAATATTAAAGGAGGAAAGAGCAAAGAAGGAGGTAGAGGTGAGACAGACTAAAGTAGAAAGAAAGGAGAAAAAAAAGAAGTATTTGAGAGAAGTAACAATGAAGATTGGGTTGAAGCAAGAAGAGGAAGAAGAAGTAATTGTAGTAGATACATTGTTAGACAGTAGAGTGATAAAATTAGTGATGAGCAAAGAGTTTACAAAAAAGCATAGATTCAGAAGGACAAAGTTAGAGAGGCCGATATATGTGAGAAACATGGATGGAACATTGAATTATGTAGGACCAATTGTAGATACAGTAGAGGTAAAAATATTCTTCAAGGGACATAAGGAGAGGACATCAATAGATGTGATAGAAGAACAGAAATGGGGAGTCATATTGGATATGCTTTGGCTAGCACACCATAACCCAGAAATAGATTGGAGAACAGGAGAAGTACAGATGATGAGATGTCTAGACAAATGTGGAAAGAAGTGGAGGACAGGAAAGCAGACAAAACCAGAATAGAAGAAGCAGCAAGAGAAGGAAGAAAAGAAAGAAATAAGGAAACCAAAGACAGATAAAGAGATAGCAATAGCAAGAATAGTGGCAGAAAAAGATGATGAGTTAGATGAGAAGAAAAATTAAGTATATTTGAGGGCAACAGAAGAAATGGTTCCAAGACAGTTCCATAAATATTTGAAGGTGTCTGAAAAGAAAGAGTCAGAGAGGATGCTGATAAGGAAGACCTAGGATCATGCCATAGATCTCAGAGAAGGTTTTGGGCTGAAAAAGGGGAAGATATACCTGTTGTCAAGAGTAGAAAGAGAAGAGGTGCAAGAGTTTGTAAAGAATCAGTAGAGGAAGAGGTATATAAGGCTATTGAAGTCACCACAAATATCACTGGTGTTCTTTGTGCCAAAGAAAGATGGAAAAAAGAGGATGGTACAAGATTATCGGTATTTGAACAGTTGGATGGTCAAGAATAATTATACATTACCACTGATTTCAGATCTGATAGATAGTATTGGAAAAAAGAAGGTGTTTATGAAGATGGATTTAAAATAGGGATATAACAATATAAGGATAAAGAAAGGATATGAGTGGAAGGCAGTGTTCTTGATGCCAGAAGGGTCATTTAAACCCATGGTAATGTTCTTTGGGTTGACTAACTCACCAGCAACATTCCAGACAATGATAAATGATTTGCTTAAATATTTAATAGTGGAGGAAAAGATAGCAGTATTTATTGATGATGTAATGATAGCAACAGAGACAGAGGAAGAACACAATGAGATAGTAGAAGAAGTATTGAGGAGGCTAGAAGAAAATGATTTGTTTGTAAAACTAGAGAAGTGTATGTGGAAGGTTAGAGAACTAGGATTTTTAGGAGTGATAATTGGAGAAGGAAAAGATGCAAGGAGTAATAGAGTGGCCGGTGCCAAAAAGTATGAAAGATGTGCAGAAGTTTTTGGAGCTAGCAAACTACTATAGACAGTTTGTAAAAGATTTTGCTAGAATAGCAAAGTCCTTACACAAGATGATGAGAAAAGAAATAAAGTGGAGTTGGGAAGAGAGACAGTAGAAGGCATTTGAGGAATTGAAGAAGAGGTTTACAACAGAGCCAGTCTTGGTCACACCAGACTTGGATAGAGAGATGAGAGTAGAGGTGAATGCATTAGATTTTATTATGGGTGGAGTATTGTCAATGAAGTGTAAGGATGAGAAATGGAGGCCAGTAGCTTATATTTCTAAATTGTTGAACAAGGCCAAAAGGAACTATGAAATTCACAATAAGGAGATGTTGGCAATAATTTGGTGCTTAGAGGTATGGAGACACTTTTTGGAAGGAGCTAAGGATCAGTTCAAGATATGGACAGATCATAAAAACTTGGAATATTTCATGAAAGCCCAAAAGTTGAATCAAAGACAGACTAGATGGTCATTATACTTGTCAAGATTTGATTTTGCTTTGAAGCATGTAGCTGGCAAAAGTATAGGAAGAGTGGACAGTTTGAGTAGAAGAGTAGACTGGGCAGAGGGAGTAGAAAGAGATAACAAAAACCAAGTAATGTTGAAGGAAGAATAGTTAGAAGTTAGAGTGATAAAGTAGTTAGTAGAAGAACCAGAGAAAGAGATAGTGAAGAGGATAAAAGAAGCAAGAGATAAAGATAAAGAAGTAATAAAAGCAGTAGAGGAAATGAAGAAAGTAGAAGTTAAAACATTGAGAAATGAGAAATAGCAGATAGAGGAAGGATTAGTGTTGAAAAAAGAGAAGGTGTATGTTCCAAAAGATGAAAAGTTGAGAGTAGAGATTATTTGGCTTCATCACAATATACTGATAGCAAAACATGGAAGACAGTGGAAGACAGTTGAATTGGTTACTAGAAACTACTGGTGGCCAGGAATTATGAAGGAAGTGAAGCAATATATGGAGGGATGTGATCAGTGTCAGAGGATAAAGAATAGAGCAGAAATACCAGTAGGAAAAATAAGGTCTAATGAGGTACTAGAGAGATCATGGCAACATATATCAGTGGACTTTATCACAAAGTTATTAGTATCAAAGGGTCATGATTTGATCTTAGTAGTATGTTATAGGTTTTTGAAAATGTTCCACTTTGTGATGACAATAGAAAAAACAACAGTGGAAAGATTGGCAAAGTTGTTTAGGAATAATGTGTGGAAGTTGCATGGGTTGCTGGAAAGTGTGATATCAGATAGAGGGCCACAGTTTGCAACAGAGTTGACAAAGGAGTTGAATAAAATTTTGGGGATAAAAACAAAGTTGTCTACAACATATTACCCACAGACAGACAGACAGACAGAAAGAACCAATCAAGAGCTGGAGCAATATTTGAGAATGTATATTAATCATAAACAGAACAATTGGTCAGAATTGTTATAAGATGAGAGTGTGGACAAACTTTGGCTAGGATTAGGATTAGCCAGATATAAATAGATAGATAATTATTAGTCTATAATGGAGGAAGAGTATGTAACCTGGAAGTCATGTGACAGAGTCTAGAATGGTCTAGAAGGATCGAGAGGAGTCTAGATTAGAGTTAGGGTTAGGGATGACATCAAGGGACTATGGTTCCTCATGGTGTATACATGGTATGCACATGTACAGTGGAGATTAAAAGTATGACGTCAAGGCACATGTATATGGCATGATGGCCTTAGTAAGAGGACATGAGGTAAAGGCATGGACATAAGGGCCAGTTAATATTGTTATAGTACAGACCACGATGTAATAGTATATATAGAGGAGCAATGCAGCAAGGGCTCCTTGTTGAGTTTTCTTATAATCTCCACTACTAGATAGCCTTCTGTGAGCTTTGCTGAAGTAAGCATACTACGAGTGGTTGCTACAACAAGAATGGTTGGCAACAGCAGAATTTGCATTCAATAATAAAGTGCATACAACAACCAAGATGTCACTGTTTCAAGCAAATTATGGGAGAGAACCAAGGATAGGCTTTGACATAAAGAAAAAAGGGAAGAATGTGAAATCAGAAGAGTTTGCAAGAGAAATGAAAGAAAGGAAAGAAAGGTATGAAGAGACAAGAGCAGTGTTGGTTAGATTACAGAAAGAAATGAAGAAACAGATGGATAGAAATAGGAAAGAGGCAGAGGAATATAGAGTGGGGGATAAGGTGTTTATTAGTACAAAGGATTTCCCAATGGAATTAATGAAGAAAGCAATGAAGAAGATCACAGAGAAGTATATAGGACCATATGTGGTCAAGAAAATTATATCAGAGAATGTAGTAGAATTGAAGTTACCAGCATCATTAAGAATACACCCAGTGGTGAATGTAAGAAGAATAGTAAAGTATTGAGAGCAAGTAGAGGGGCAGAAGAAGATATCACTGCCTCCTATTGAGGTAACTAGTGAGAAGAAACATAAAGTAGAAAATATTTTGGATAGAAGAGAGAGGAGGGGAAAACCAAAGTATTTAGTAAGATGGAAAGGTTATACAGCAGAGGAAGATACTTGGAAGGGACTAGAAAATTTGAAGAATGTGAAGAACTTAGTAGAAAAATTCGAGAAGGAGATAAGAGAAGAAGAAGTAAGACAAGTAGAAAAAAGAAGAGAAAAGTAGAAGGCAATAGAGGTGGAGTTGAATCCAGAAGCAGAGAAGTTTAAGAGGAGTAAATTACTGGAGAAGTATATAGCAAGAATCTTGTTTGGATGGAATGATAAGAAATTTGAAGATGAATATTTGAAAAAATTGGAGAGAAATTAGGCAAGGTGGAAAGGAAAGGAGATAGGGGAGGAAGAGGCAGGAAGTTCCTCTGGAGTAGAAACATTAAGAGGGGGATACTATTATAATACATGTGAGGACTAACATTTTTCTTTTTCTTTTGTCTATTTTTCTTAATTTTATATTTCTTTTCTTTTGAATTTCTTTTCTTTTTATTGACAATGAAGAGGCACATGACTGCAGTCACATGAATTGTCACATGATGTGAGGTCATAGGTCTAGAGTGGACTAGAGCAGGCTGGGAAAGTCTAGATGAATAACATCAAGGAGCATATTAACTACATGGCTACTACATGGTGTACATATGGTGTACTCATGGATGACGCATGGACATTAGGGCAGGAGTAATTATTTGTAGCACAGACCATGTGTAACTTATATAAATAAGATAGCAATTCAGCAGAGACTCCTTGTCAAGTTCTCTTATGATCTCTACTTAATATTCTACTAAGATATTTGCTGCCTTGTGTGATTATTAGTCTTTGTGACTAGTGGTTGCCACAACACTTATATGCATCCAATTCATCAGCTAACACCTGTTGAACTTGATATGATCGATCCTCTATATTACTTTGAATCAGATACCATAGGTCTTCAGATATCTCCAGGATATTTATTACATTCATTGTTCAGTTATTGATGCTTGCTTTCAGAATTGTGCCCTCTACCTCTGTAATCATTGTGTTTTTTTCTTTTGCTATCTTTATCATATTCTGTACTTGTCTCTGCACATCAATTATCACTTCTAACCTCTTCAATGTCTTATGGTATAATTTGGTTCAGTTATCATGTTCCTTTTTAAATAGTCTTGCCTCATTCATATTGTTGAGCTTTCTGGTAATGTATGGGTTGAGAGATGTTGATGCAGTCATGTAGTTGGTGGTGAATTGAGAAGATATTTGAGATATCAAGTAATGTTGTGAACTATCAAAATGGAGTTTTACTCCCCTTATTTATAGGTTTTGACTCAAAATCTTTATCTAATAATCTTCAATTGCCTCTTTTGCATGAGGCAACCCTGTTTCTGTGATCCATTGGTCATATTCATCCCATAGCCCTTCTAATGCACCAGGTTTTGTGTTTCCCTTCCTTGTTTTCTATACTTCTGGACTTCTTCAACTTCATATTCTTTTTCTTCATTAATAATAGTGGGTGAAGGTGCCGGTTCCACTGATAGATCAGGGATGCAAAGAACACTTTAAGATGGTAAAGAGATTATGTCTACCTGTGTCAAGTCAGGGAAGGAGTTGAAAAGATGGAAGTTCAAGTTAAAATGCTTCTTGACCAATATTCTTTGAGATCCTAAAGGGTCCATATCTTTTTTGGTCCAACTTCTTTAAAGGTCTGTTTGAATGGATATTTTTGCTCTCCAGCCACACATTGTCCCTAACCTTTAGTCCTTGAGGATTCCTCTATTTCTTGTTGAATTGTTTCTTCATATTTTTTGTGCTATTTCCATTGACTTCATAGCTTCTTCCCAACTTCTTTGTAGTCCTATAAGGAATTCTTCTAGTTTTGGAAACTCTGTTTGTACCATAAGGTTGCCTTTCCATGGATGTCTTCCAAAATTGAGTTTGAATGGTATTCATCTTGTTGCCACATGTTTTTTGTCATTATATTGAAACTCTGCAGCTGCTAGCCATTCTGTCTAATTGTTTTGTTGATAATTAGCATAATGTTGTAAAAAGGTCCCCACTTCTTAGTTAATCTTCTCCATTTGTCTGTCTGTCTGAGGATGATATGCCATTGATAATTGTTTTGTAGTTCCCAATGCTTTTGTAAATTCTTCCATGAATCTTGATGCAAATTGTGGTCCTCTATCACTCAGGATCTTCTTTAGTACTCCATATAATTTCCATATTTCATCCCAATAGATTTTTGCTATTTCTTCTGAAGAAATGTTCGTTATTGTCACCTTTAGTCTGATTATTTTGGTGAATATGTCCACAATAACTACAATAGCATCTTTTCCATTTGACTTTGGTAATGGCCCAATGATATTGATACTGATTTCTTGCCAAGGTCCTTGTGGTATTTTCAATAGATGTAGTTTTTCTGCTTTCTTCTGATATTGTACTTTGCTCTGTTGGCATTTAAAGCATTTTTGAACATATTTATTTTAATTCCTGGCCACCAGTAGTTTTGTTTGATCACATTTTTGTTTGTCCTAGGTGACCAATGTTCACAAGATCATGATGTTCTCATAATACTTGTTCCCAAATCTTCCTGTTATTGAGAATGTAGATTTATCCATCTATATAGACTATCCCATTGTTTTTCCAAGTTTGTCTGTCTTCCTTCTTCAGCTCTTGTATCACTTCTTATTCCTTGGTTCTATTTCACTAAATTTTCTTCATCAAATCCGACTTCTCTATTATGCTATTTCTTCTTAACATTATAATTTCTGCTATAGTTTTTCTTTTCCATAGTTCTTCCTTGAGTATCTGTACATCTTTGTTGTCATCTTGCATATTTACTTGATCTTTTCTTGATAGAATATCTACCTTCATATTTGTTTTTCCTAGTATATGTTACAGTGTGAGATTGTAGTCTTGTAACTTCAGGTACCACCTAGCTTGTCATCCATTTAACTTTTGAGGTTCTCTGAAATATTTGAGATTTTCATAGTCTATCTAAACTTTGAACTTTTCCATAGCATCCAACAAATATTGTTTCCACTTGGTTAAAGCTTCCACAATGGCCAGTAGTTCCTTGTCATATATCTTGTAGTTTATTTCTGCTGGTTGCATTGTCCTAGATAAAAACACTATCAGTTTCTATTTTCCCTCTTACTCTTGTGATAATACTTGTCCTATAGTGTATTCTAAGACATCTTTTTCTATCCTAAATTTACCTTCTCTTTTCAGAAAGAAGAGTACCGGTTGACTTGTTATCTTCTTTAATTCTTCAAATGCTTATTAGTGTTCATTGTCAAGATCGTTGACAGTAGACTCTATTTTTTATTCCCTTTTCATCTTATTTTATTTTTCCTTTTCTTTTTCTTTTATTTTCTATTTTTAGAACAACTTGGGTTAAGGTTTATCGGTCACGCTGTCACATCAGTCACAAGTGATGGCATGGTCACATGATTGATCACGAGACATAGGAGAAGAAAGTAGAAGGTTCTGGAATAAAGTGACATCATACAACATGGACAACACATGTTGACCTCATGTCATACACATGGTCATTAGGGTAGGGTGCACAGTAGTGAGCACAGACCATGGGTAGTAGTATATAAGGTAGACTACTTTGTACTAGGAACTCTATTGAGTTCTCTTGTGTTACTCCATACAAGAGTTGTCTTATTGCTTGACACTTTAAGCTTTAAGTCATAACATTCATCTGTCTATATCCATTCTTTCTTTCCTTTCAGCTCATTTAAGAGTTTTGCCATATAACTGAAATTCTGGATAAATCTCCTGTAGAAGTTCACAAATCCTAGTTAAGTCTACTCTTAACAATTCTGACATGTTACAACTGCAGAAAATTCAGAAATATTGCAAGACATTGTAGAAATCAAGAAGTTATAGTACAAGAGAGAAGAATTTATTATGAGGACAATTATAATATGGACAATTTAAAAGAGAAGAAGAATCTAGTAGTCCTTGACTAGGTTCTAATTATAATAAGTTTGCAATGCTCAGTAATGGAAAATTTATCCTGCTGCAACTTAAATGGAAACATACTAAAATAAGTAACAGTAAAGATTGAACTTGAGAGAATTAATATACAAGAAAGGGTAACAGTAGAAGCATTATTGGATAGTGGGGCAATGGGCTTAGTGATGAGTTCAGAGTTTGTAAGGAAGTAGAGGTTTAAGTTGAAGAAAATTGAAAGACCAATATATATGA
>JAJOHK020002138.1:0-10251 GCA_022457215.2 Leucocoprinus gongylophorus
TACTATTATTTATATTGATTTAATTTTTTTAGGATACTGGAGTACAAAGAATATGTGCAACCTCTGCAGTTACCTCTATTCTAAAGTAAGTGCAGTAACAATAATGGATATGCTTCCAACTATTTAGCTCTATCATTCTAACTGAATTCTCTAGCAGAATCTTCTCAGAATCTAGATGTTATTATTCTTATAGCCTTAAAGATTAGTAGTCTTATAATTCTATTTATAGCCTATGTTCAGGATTTTCCTGATGTAAAAGGTAACATTACATAAAACAAAAAGACAGTTTCTATTATGATGTCTGTCACATCTCACATAGTAATAAGTGTGATGATAAGTGTGATGATCATATTTTGGTCTATCTACATAATGTCTATTTAATTTGTACTATATTAAAAGATAGAGGATTATATGTTATATATAATGTGAGTATTTTCTCAATGAACTCTGTACTAAAGGAACTAATTCCTTGTGTAGGCATGACTAGTAATGCTTTACATTTTTCCTGCAAATGCTCATTGGGAAACTTTTAACTTACAATCAAACCAATATCTGAACAATTTAAATAGCTTAACTTTTTATTTGTCTTATCATTCTCTTATTACATCATTGTGCTTTGTATTCCTTATACTACTGTCTATACTTACCTCATAAACTAATATATATAGTAGTGGCATAGAGTTAAATCTTGTATAAGAATGGTTGGTCATCCAATAGACTAGAGAACATTACCAGTGGCAGAGAAAAGTGTAGACACTATTTGTAATAGAAGTAGAGTTTGTTACTATACAAGTAATTTTATTAATATACCAATCATATATAACTTATCTACATAGACTTGAAGTTAGAGATCCAATAATTAAGAGGTAAATTCTTAAGTTTTTCAACAAATAAGAGCTGAAAGATATATTGTTGCAGTTTAAGCTAGTTATCAAAGTTGTATCACAAAGCATTAACTTGATTTAATGCCTATAGCAAAGAAATATATATGCTAAAGGAATATAATATTTACTAATATATTAGAAGTTCTGAATAAAGCACTTGTCTTATTTATATTAATGCTAGTCATATTGTTATGAACTAAGGTTCTTAGGGTTGGACAATAAAACAACTCTTGTATTGAGTAACACAAGAGAACTTGATAGAGAACTCTTCTACAAACTAGTCTACCTTATATAGTCCTACAGATGGTCCATGCTAACTACTGTGCACCCTACCCTAAACAACCATGTATAGTTCATGAGGCCAACATGTAGTGTCTATGTTGTATGACATCATTTGTTCTCAAATCTTCTACTAAATTCTTCCAAGTCCTGTAGTCTGTCTTATGATTATGCTATCAGATTGTGACTGATGTGATAGCATGACTGATCAACCCTAACCCTAGTTGTTCTAAAAATAGAAAATAGAAACACAAATCGAAAATAAAATGAAAATAAAAAGTAAAATAAAGAAAAACTAAGTCCACCATTTGTAAACTTGATATATATAGCATATTAGTCTTCTAACCAAGACTCATAGTATTTATCAGTAATTACTTGAAGTTGTTATTATTTATATAGTATTATAGTCTAGTGAAAACACATACAAACTTCTTAATGGTATATCTTTTCTTATCTTTATTAATTCATAAGCATAAAATATAACTAGTAAATATGTTACAAACTTGTTTTAACTTGTATCTCTATAACTACTAGACTAATTTTTACAAACCAAGTTATACTGGAATGCTCCAAACAAAAGCTATTTGCACAAATATTGGATGTCCAAAAGTAACAACGGATTACTAAGATATCAGACCATCAGTAACCAGAAATATTTATTGACTATTATAAGAAAATTAGTCTTACCTGAGAAGTTGTAAGTGCCTAGGAACTCTAGATGATATTTGGGTAAGATATTTTACTATTACACCACTACAATATATACTATAGTAGGATGGTCTAAGCACATGGTCCATATACTTGACTAATCAATATCTACAACTACAATTAACTAAATAAGTATATTACTACTATAGCAGACTGGGAATTAGGACAAGGTAGAGACATTTATCAGTCTATCAGGAGCTGATCTAGGTAATAACCAGCCCAGGAGTGTAACTAAGCCTCTGTAGAGTGGATCTGGACTTACAGTATTGCTAATATCCTCTAACAGCTATTATCTTGGAATAGCTAAATATTATAGCTTGTATTGGAAAGTACTCATAAAACAATAACTAATAATATGTGGTATATTATATGATGATTAGTATTTACAGAAATATAAGCATATTGTAAAAGAATCTATCTTTTTACTATATATAACTAAGTAAGATTCTTCAACTCTAAAACTTGTAAACTTTGTAATGAACTTCTTTACCTGGTACTACTAGATCCTGCCACAAAACCTATAGACTTTATACTCTATCTTTTTGGATGATACTTTTGTCTAGATTTTTTAAATATAGTTTACACCAGAAGACAAAAGTCTATGGGATTAACTTAGTAATATATGGAATATGTAAACTCTATGCTTGATGATACAAACTTGAAGAACAATCTTGACTTCAGCTTATGTGTTATGCTGCCTATCTGCCACATTGTTAAGATTGTTGACGGTGGACTTAACTTTTATTTTTTACTTTTTATTTTATTTTATTTTATTTTTTCTTTTCTTTTTCTTTTCTATTTTTAGAACAACTCAGGTTAGAGTTTATCAGTCATGCTGTCACATCAGTCACAAGATGATAGCACAGTAACAAAACTGACCACAGGACTTGGGAGAATGAAGTAGAAGGTTCTAGAATAAAGTGACATCATACAGCATGGACAACACATGCTGGCCTCATGTCATACACATGGTCATTTAGGGTAGGGTGCACAGTAGTTAGCATGGACCATGAGTAGTAGTATATAAGGTAGACTGCTTTGTACTAGGAACTCTATTGAGTTCTCTTGTGTTTCTCTAATACAAGAGTTGTTCTTATATCCAACCCAAAGAATTAAGTTCATAACACACATAGTCACAACTTTATATAAATAAATAAAGTTTAAGATAGAAGTGAGTACTAATTTGGTATATTACTATTGAATACTAGGGATTGAGTTCAATAAGAATTATCTTTGTTGATTATTAGACTAGCAAATTATAGTGTAACTACTAGTTTTATATACAAATAGGAGATACAGAAGATGCTTAGAGTTTCAGTAGTAAAGCATTGATAGGAGTAAGACAGTAGAATCCTACTATATAAGACTGAGTTCAATAAAAGTATCTCTATTATGGAAGACAGGATATCTGGATTGTTGAATTACTATCATAGAGACATATTATGAAAAGAATAGCCATTATGGAGGATAGACTTGTTTCATAGATATTAAAAGGGTAGTATCACTGCAGAGATATATCTCCTGAACAGGTAAATCTGATATATAATAAGGTTTCTAATTATTTGTACACTATTATTCTTGTGTTAGCTCAGCACTGTTTTGTTAGATTATCATAGACTATAGAATATTTAGAATTATAGCTATTAGAGTAACTGGTAAAGTCTGTAGAGTTATATAGAGTTTTCAATTTTCAGAAAGTCTTAAGTATATTGTTTAAATAAAGTAAAAGTAACACTCTTAGAAAGCTTTAAAAGAACAGAATAAGAACTTTATGGAATTTTTGAGTTAATTATAATAGTGGTTAGAGAAAGAAAACTATTCTTACTAGCATTCTCTTCTAGTATTGGCAGTAACACTTCCTACACTTTGTGTAAAATAACCTATCTTAACCTTTCTATACTCTCTCTAAAATATGTAACTGGTATAGCAAGTAGAAATACAATATATAGATTGAAGCTAAAGAATATTCAATATCTATATTTAATATATTTATTAGATGTAGCTTAAACCTTGTTATCCAAGATCCAATAAGGTCTCTCAGAAGTCCAAACAAATCCTTTATATGTTTTCTGAGAATGTAGAAGATAGAGTTAGAATAACTTTTAGCTTTAGCTTATATGCTATACTTTTATGAGTTATACTGGTTGTATATTTTAGAAGAGTACTTAGAAAACTTAGGGGATGGAGGCTACCAAAAGATGATAAGGTGTGTTATCACCAATACTAGAAATTAGTATTAGTATTGGTTGATTTTCAAAATAAGCTATTATAGTATAAACTATAAGTTTATATACTATGAATACTATCTATGGTATTTATCTAAAATGGAGACTGCTAAGTAAGTTACACTGGTTACTAATGATCTTCAAATATCAGCAATAGAAGTCTATGGAGTTAGTAAGATAAAGATATTCAGAGAAATAGAGATAGTTGATATGTATTAGAAAAAGCTATAAAATATAGCTAGAATAGAATGTGACAATATTCTAAATAAGTATATATCACTTATCTGCTTTCTTAGAGTCTACTATAGATCTCAGTTACTAAGGTATCAGAGTTGTAAATATTAGACTTTATTTTATTTTTCCATTTTCCATTTATTTTATTTGATACAAAAGAAGGTCATAGAAGGTTCTAGAATAAATCATATTATATAGTATAGCAACAGTATAATTGGCCTTATGAAGAGTACATAGATTTTAAAGTAAGATAGTTATAATATGTATATAGACCATAGTTTGTAGTATATCTTAAATTAAGACTGAAGTTATAATATAAGGTATAAACTGTATCTAACAAGAAAAACATCTAAAATATTACTCAAAAATAAAAGTAGATATGAGATAACAATTACTTAAATAAGAACACTTAGTAAGGTTGAGAAGCAGGAATGACAGCATTTCTTAGATAAAGATTGTAAGCTTGACAGTGAAGTTTGAGATTCAAGATTTAGAGAATATAAGAACTGTACAAGATTATAGTAGTATTTTAACTTTGGAATATTATGAAGTAACAGGTTCACTGATATTCTCTTCTTTCTATGCTCTTATTAGATTCAAGAACAGTTATCTTATTTCTTTTCTATTTATTTAAGCTTCTCTTATTTCTATTTTGATTTTCCTTTCTTTCTTTTTCTTCTTTTTCTTATTTTGGACTTAGTAAAAGAGAATAATGTGATGTTGCATGCATCACAGGTCTGCTACATATGTCAAAGTCACAACAAAATATAATATAAGAGAAGAATGATGTAATAAGATAAATTAATATATGACTTATAACATTTGGAGTAAGCTAGATATAAAGTGTGTATAGACTATACTAAGTTCTCTTATGTTAACTAACATAAAGTTTCTCTTTTAATTCTTCTACTAAGACTTAAGTTATAATATTAGAACCTAGTTTTTATTATAACTTTCATTCAAGTGATAGAACAACAGATAGCTTTTGTATTGAGTAACACAAGAGAACTTGATAAATCTAGATTTTTGAGTACAAACTAATTTATCTTATATACTATAGACTATGGTCTGAGTGTACATTATAACTAACCTAGCCTAAAGTTTATATATTTTTTATAAGACTAATAAGCTATTGCCATGCTTATTACAACTCAAAGATTTTATGGTTGGTTAATGAAAAGAATCTTGTATTAGGTTAACACAAGAGAACTTAATAGAGAACTCTATATTAAATTATCTACCTTATATACTAATAGCCTATAGTCCATGCTCTACTACTTTAGCCTATCTTAAATGACCATATGTAAGCCTTAAGATCAACATGTATTAAACACATTGTATGACATCATTGTTCCAGAACCTTCTACTTTCTTCTATTGTATCATGTAAATATATAATAATATAACTATGATAACATCATAGTATGACAGTTTGTAACAGTAACTTGTGATGTTATGCTAAATCCTAACTCTAGTTTAAAATAAAAAATAGAAAATAAATCAAAAATAAAAATAAAAATGAGAACAGAACAGAAATAGAGCTAAGTCTACTCTTTGCAATTCTGACAATACTGTATAATATCATTTATTCCAGAACATTTTATATTCTTCTCTGTATTACATGATTGAGTGACTATTCTATAATAAATATCATACATAATGTCACATCATACTCTTTACATCAGTTCAAAATGAAAAAAAGTAAAAGTAAAAACTAAAATAAAATAAAAATAAAAACAGAAAATAAAATAAAAGAGAAAGAAGATAAATAAAACCAAGTCTATAATTCATAACTCTAATAGTTTTTATTTTCTAAGGCTACTCAATATTAGCCCTTGTCTTATTCTCTTATTGTTTTTGATTAAGAAACAACTCAGTTCTTTAGTTAAGAAGAAATAGCCAGATCTTAGACTTAAGAGACACTTATTTACTAGGCCAGAATAAACTATAGACAGTGAAAACCAAGCTCAGGTATCTATCTAGATATATTTGTTGTTAAAATAAATAGTATTAAGTAGTATACTTATATTCTTTTTATAAAAGACTTGTACTGTAGGTCTATTGTAACTTGTTTATACAGAGTAATGATGTTTTCCAGTAGAGAAATATCCAGCTTAGTGTTAAGACAACAGAAAATGGACTTAGTCTTTTTTATTTTCTTTCTCATTTTTATTTTGTGTTTTGATTTATTTTTTATTTTTTCTATTTTTAGAACTCTAGAGTTAGGGTTAGAGGTGATTGATTACATCAGTCACATCTGATGATGTAGTCACAACATTGATCATAAGACTTGAGAAAAAGTTGTAGAAGGTTCTAGAACAAGATAACATCATACAACATGGACTCCATATGTTGGCCTCATGCTCATTTAGGGTAGAGTGCACAGTAGTTAGCACAGACCATTTATAGAAGTATATAAGGTAGACTATTTTGTAAAGAGTTCCTTATTGAGTTCTCTTGTATCTTCTCTAATATAAGAGTTTGACCTCTGAATCTACTCTAAGGTTCTAAGGTTATAACAGTAAATATAAGTCATCAGATGAAACAAATCCTATACATATCCAAAGCATTTTTAGTATAAAGTTAGCATCTGTAAAATATAAGGTATAGTTGTTTGTAACAGATACTTTTGTTGTTAAATAAACCTTGTTATCCACTACAAACTCTGCTATTGTCACAGACTCAAGATCTTAGAGTTGATCAAGAGAAAGAACCTTGTATTCAGGTTAACACAAGAGAACTCAATAGAGAACTCTGTACAGAATTGTCTACCTTTTATACCAACTCTCCATGGTCTATGCTAACTACTTCTAGCCTACCCTAAACAGCCATGTGTTTGCCTTAAGGCCAACATATATTAATCATGTTGTATGACATCATCCTTCCAGACCCTCCTATGCTCCTCTATGTGACATATGACTAACTCTAACTCTGAGTTCTAAAAATAGAACAATAGAACTATAGTAGAAAGAGAAATAAGAAAGAAAGTGAAAATAATTGAAGTCTTTCATTTTCTACTCTGACATTACCCTTCCTTCAAGGTTTCTCCTCTAGAGAAACTGACTTCCATTTTTGCCAGTTCCTTTCCAACTTCCTCAGATATTCTTTCTCAAATTTTCTATCATTCTACCTATATAACATTTTTGCTATATACTTTCCTAGTAACTCCTCCCTTTTACAGTCTTTTTCCTCTGTCATATCCAACTTTTCTTGTCTTCTTACTTCAGTATTCATTTTTCTCTCAAATTCTTCTACAGCTTCCCTTGTATTTCCTAGATCCTCCTTTCTTTCCTATATATTGTGCTCCACCATAAACTCTTTTCAGCATACTAGATACTTTTCTACTTTCTATACTTTTCTTTTATCTAATATTTTTTCTACTTCCCATTCTTCAACACCTTCTACTTCAATTGGTTTTACTTCCTCCTTTTTCTGTCCCTCTACTTGTTCTCTATATCATACTATCCAACTGATATTCACAACCAGATGGATCCTCATTAAGGTTGGCAGCTATAACTTGACCACATTGGTGGATATTACCTCCTTAATGGTATATGGACCTATATATTGGTCCACTAGATTTCTCACTGGTCTCTCCTTAAATACTAAGTCTTTTGTACCCAGCATTACTCTATCTCCTTTCTTCTACTCTTTACTCTCCTTTCTTTTCCTATCTACTTATGTTGTAGCAACCACTCGCCAGAATGGCACTTGTAGTTTGCTTACTTCAGCAAAGCTCTAAACTGACTATCTTGCAGTGGGGATTACAAGAGAACTCAACAAGGAGCCCTTGCTGCATTGCTTCTCTATTTATATAAATATATTGTAGTCTGTACTACAACAATATCTACTGGCTTTTATGTCCATGTGTTCACCTCATGTCCTATTACTAAGGCTACCATACCATATACATGTGCCCTGATGTCATACTCTTAATCTTTGCTATATATGTGCACATCATATGTACACTATGAGGAACCATAGTCTCTTGACATCATCCCCAACCCTAACTCTGATCTAGACTCCTCTCAATCTTTCTAGACCATTAGTCCTTCCAGACTGTTCTAGACTCTGTCACATGACTTCCTGATCATGTACTCTTCTTCTGTTGTAGACTAATAAAAATACTATTTATCTATGTCTGGCTAACCCTAACCCTAGCCAAAGTCTGTCTGCACTTTCATCTTATAACAACTTGCCTCTTCATATCCTCCTGTGCTTTCTTCAATGCTGCTCCTGCTTCCTCTTGCATCTTCTTCATTCTTTCCACAAACTCCATTGCCTTTTCTACTTTTTCTTTTTTCTTTATATCTGCCCCCATTCTCAACTCCCTTCCATAATTTGCTATAAATGGAGATATCTTTGTTGCTGAATATACTTTGTTGTTGATTACAAATTCTGCTGATGTTAGCCATTCTGGCCAATTCTTTTGCTTATAATTTATGAAAAATCAAAGATATTGTTCTAACTCCTAATTCATTCATTTAGTTTGCCCATCTGTCTGAAGATAAAAGATAGTTGAAAGCTTTGTTTTAATTTCCAACATTCTATTCAGCTTCTTGGTTAGTTCTGTTACAAACTGTGGTCCCCTGTCCAACACTACACTCTCTGGTAATCTGTGCAACTTCTATATATTACCCCTAAATAGTCTTGCTAATCTCTCTACCAATGTTCCCTCTGTTGTTACCACAAAATGAGTCATCTTAGACAATCTATTGTAGACTACTAGGATAGTATCTTTCCCAGCTACTAATGGTAACTTCATAATAAAGTCAACCATTAGATGAGTCCATAGCTTCTCTAGTACCTCACTTAACTTTAACTTTCCTGCTACTTCTTCTGTCCTATTCTTTATCCTTTGATATATATTACACCCCTCTATATATCTTTCTATATCTCTTGTCACTCCTGGCCACTAGTAATTCCTGGTAACCAACTCCATTGTCTTCTATCTACCAGCTATAGCCAACCACTCTAGCCAATTCTTTTTTCTATGATCTACAAAGAACCTCAAATACTATTCCAACTTCTAGTTCATATACTTTATCTGCCTATTTGTTTGAGGATGGAATGCCATTGACAATCTTTTCTCAATCCCAACATCTAGTTTAACTCTTTTGTTAACTCTGTTGCAAACTATGGTCTTCTATCTAATATAACACTCTCTGGAAGTCCATACAACTTCCACATATTATCTCTAAACAACCTTGCTAAGCTCTTCACTGATATCTCTTTGGTTATTACTACAAAATGTACCATTTTGGACAACCTATTGCATATTACCAAGATTATATCACTTTCTGCTACTAATAGTGATTTTATGATAAATTCAACTGGCAGATATATCTATAGTTTTTTAGCACCTCATTTGCCATCAGTTTCTCTGCTAGTGCTTTTATATGGTTTTTTATCATCTGGTATAAGTCACATTCATCTATATACTTTTCAACATCTTTCTTTACTTCCAGCCACTAATAATTTCTTGTTACCAATTCTATTATATTCTATCTACAACCATGTTCAGCTACCAGTATATTATAATGTAATCTATTCTTTAGCACATACAATTTTTCTTCTTTCAACACTAATTCTCTCTCAATATATCATTTGTCTCCTTTTAATATTTTGACTCCTACCTTCTTTATTTCTTTTACTACCATAACTACTTTCTTATATTTTTCTCTTATTCTTCTTATTGGTTCTACCTGTAGTGCTTTCACAACTGTCTCTATTAAACTCCAAACCTATTCTTTATTCATTAATTTTTGGTTTTTATTATTGTTCTTCATTTTCACCTTCTAATATAGTCTCTTACATAGTCCATTTACTTTTCTATCTTTGTCTCTAATATATGTTTCAACTAATAAAACTATAATACCATTTTGACTCAAATTAATATGATTTCTGTATGTTTTATTCATC
>JAJOHK020002139.1:0-10247 GCA_022457215.2 Leucocoprinus gongylophorus
GTCTTCCTATCTTTTTCCAGTTGTTCAATTTCTCATATGAATTTAACTGGCCTGACTGTTATTATATCAACTGCAGATGGTAATCCTACACATTGGATCAATGACTCCTTCCCTCAATCCTTTTGCTCACAATTCCTCATGTTCTCAAGACAGTTTTGTCATTTATTGTGCTAGTATTAATTGGTGGACTTGCAACTAGGTTCTAATGCAAGTATTCCCAAGTGGTGTTTTTTTTAAATCAATAATTTATTACACAGAGTGCGATGGCAGACCATGGTAGCTACTTTGTAACTATGCACATAGGACTAAATACAAGATCAATATACAAAAGGAGAAAAGAAAAGAAGATTAAAGAACACAAATTTGTCTGATAAACATTATCCAATTCCTTGTGGAAATCCTAAGTGGTATTATGAGATGGTCCTTTATTGGCAATTTGGAGTGCATTTGCTGCTGAATACATTTTCAGTATGGAACATGTCAAGATTTGTCAATCATAGGAAGATTTGTGACAGTAATAGTGAGAAAAGCCTGATTGAGGGAATATAAATAGAATATGCCTTCTATTTAGTTTCACCAAGTGTTTCTATATGAAGACATGGTGAGCTGTACAAGTCATGAGAGCTGCCATCTTCTTATTGTTGTCATCCTATAATTATCTTGTTACCACCATATCTTCTATGTCTTCAATGTCAGCTAGAATACTACAAGGTGCAAATTTTTTCACAATGAACAACCCAATGTTGATTGCAAATGAAGATCCAATAATCATTTTGAATCTCTACCCCATGAAAAATCTGGTGAGGCTTGGGGAAATGTTGTATGTAATTATGACTAAAGAGTTTTCAGGGCTCAGAGATCTTCTAAACCATTTGATACAAGACACATTCTACAATTCAGCCAATTATTGGCCACCTTCAAGATATCACTATGATAACTGCCAGAAACTCAGAATGACAATTACTAACTGGAGAATAAGTTGCTTAAGTGATATTCCACAGCAGCTACTATGGATACATAGTCTCTTAAGTGTTGAGAAAAGTGCTATTGCACAAAGTTGTGCAGAGTCACTGGTGACAAAAAACAAACTCTGTGTTTCAATTTTCTTCTCCTGACCCAACAAGAGAAATAATCCTGATCATGTGTTCACATCAATTATCTACTAACTTGCTGTCAAATACCCTCTAATTGGTGACATTCTTAATCATGAAATCCTGAAAAATCCTACCATTCTCACCACTTTATAGTAAGTCCAATTTGAAAAGTTTCTTGCCAAACTTCTATACCAGGTGACTTCTCAGAATGCTCCAATTGAAAGATGGGTGATTGTCTTGGATGGCCTTGATTGTTATGGAATGCTTTGGACACTAACATTTTTCTTTTTCTTCTATCTATTTTCCTTAATTTTATATTTCTTTTCTTTTGAATTTCTTTTTCTTTTTCTTTTTAGTGACGGTGAAGAGGCACGTGACATCACAGTCACATGAGATGTCACATAATGTGACATCAGGCCTAAAATGTAGTAGAAGGATCTGGAAGATGATGTCAGGACATATGTATACAACATGGTGGCCTTGAGTAAGAAATGAGGCAGACATGAGGATGTAGCATGGACCATATGTATTCTGTATATATAGGACTCTAATTTAGTAGAGACTCCTTATCGAGTTCTCTTGTGATTTTCTCCACTTGATTGCCTACTGAAAGCTTTACTCGCTTGTGTAGCTATTGGACCTTGTGTCTAGTGGTTGCTATAATATTGATGAGGTTGAGGGCACCACTACCTAGACCAAGATCATCTGTATTATCATCATATTAATCTGTAAGTGCACTACACTATTCTGATAGTTTATCCTGAGTTGCCTAGAGCCATATATCAAGCATATAATGGGTGCTAATGATGTTTCATCATTGTTACATAGCATTGACCTTCCCCTTTCTTCATAGGATAACCATAATATTCTCACATTCTTTGAAAAGGAACTTGATAAAATTAGAGAAGAGCATAATCTTCCATCATTATGGTTCCCTGAATCTAATATTGCAGTTCTTGTGAAACTTGCTGATGGACTGTGGGTTTATGTAGACATAGTTACTCATTTCATTAGTGACCTGAATTTGTCAGGATCTACTTCTCAACTGAAACTTGTGGTCAATCTCACCAAAGAATCATGTGAAAAATTATGGAAGAATCCATTGGTGAGAATGAACATGTTCTGTAATCTTATTATGTTCCAGATCCCACCAAAGGTTGTGTCAATGGTTTGAAAAATCTTGTTGCTTTATTGTGTAGCCCTATGGAGTTCATTTCACCTTGCAAATGTTCTCGGACTATTCTGGGAGGAGTTTTATTCATCTTGTAGATTTATCCAGTCTGTTCTGTCTCTTACACCTGTTGAAGATCTAGAATAGTTGAAGAATTTCTGCATTTATGGTTATATTATGTAGAAGCTTCATTAGGAAATGATTTAACAACTCAACAGTGTACATGAATTGAGTAATGGTATGAGACAAATCATAGTTGTATGTCTGATTGAACTGGACCAGGTGCATAATAAGATCAACACCAGTTGTCAATATCACATTTCACTGCTCAGAGCTTCTTGAAAATCTTGGTTATTCTGAAGTATATGATGTATATACTGTCAACTTTTCATGAATTCCTATTCTATTAAAGAGGAGCAAATATTCATCATCTTGGTTTTGGCCATTAATTTTCAGGAAAAACATATGTTTTAAGGATTTTTGTTGCTTACTGAGCTTGAGTGACTTTTAGTTGCCATTCAAATATCAAGACAGGATAATCCATCAGCCATCAAACACACTCTACTTCTTGATCAAACTACAAAAAGCACCTTAGACTAGACCATATATTCTAGGTCAGGGAAAAAACAAATTTGTCTGTTGGAGAAATGATAGTGGTTTTTATTGTATAGGATGGATATATTGTCTATTATCCTGACACTTGATCATAGTGACTGATTTCTATATCAGGAAAATGTTTAGTATACTAGTTAATTGGGTTGAATTTACACAGATACTATTGAAAACAGTTTGTATATCTATCTCTGATAACAAATTGTATTACTATCTTGATATAATGCTTGAGTGCTTAGACAAATGAGCCAATTCAATGCTAATTACACTTAAGTACCCAATAACTATTGCTTGGTGCCAGCAGCATAAAAACCACCTGGTTTCTTGTATTTCTATGACTATGTACATGTGGAAATTATTGATGATGATGATGAGATTGTCAAAGGCATGAGAAATATCAAAACTATAAACAGGAGGTGTGGAGGTGACTCTATAGAGACCATCAAAGGGAGTATGAGACCAAATCTAATACTGGAGATTATTAAAGTATATGGAAATACTGAAAACAGAGAATAATACAACATAATTATATGAAAACCCTTGTCAGACATATTATTATCCAACAAATCAGCTGAATATGAAAGCAACAAAATATCTGAATTTTCACTATCCTCTTTCAATACATTCTCTACATTCTCTCCAGGAACAATGATCTTGCAGACAATAAGTGTTGCATCCGTCATTTCAGAATGCAAGTCACTAATATCCTTGATATTTTGAGCTAATATGTTGATTTTGCCCTGATAATTTTCAGTCTTAGGCAATGACTCCAAATATTATGATGATTATCTGAGACTGCTTTGCCTTCTGAGATATTTAAGCTGACTTTACAAATAGAATAACAATTTGTTAAATTGTTGTGAAAGTTACCTTGTGCAGCATGATATGAGATCCTAGTTTGACTAGCTAACCAATATAGCCAAGCCCAGTAATAAGTATAGAAACTAGAGGTGACCTTGAGGTGACCTCTAGCTCCAGTGTTTATTTGCAAATGATAAGAACAACAAGTCTTTATGATTTTCCATTACAAGGCTTGAAGGTACAAATCTTATTTCATCTCTTACTACTCATATCCTCAAATCAAATTCTTATATGTCCTGGTATCATTCTGCATAATCTTGGTAAAATATTGTATTGATTCTAATTGGTCATAATATGAATCATTCAATGATTTCATGTGCTTACAGTTGAAGACAGAATTCATAATGATAAAGGTAAATTGTATCACAAATAAGCTACTCACTGGTTGTGATACTTGAACTTAGTGGTGTTTTAGAGATTCAGTATAAGGAGATAATGATAAGTAGTATCAACAAGAATAATTGATGTTGTTAAGTCTGAGATCTAGCCCTCAGACATAGAGATATATATACAAAAGAGTGATAGTCCATGCACAAGCTATTGCCATCATATGATCAAAACTTGTACCTGATGGGAGTTGCTATCTGTTATAGCAGTTGTCAGGCTGATTTTAGAAGGTAACTAATTATGTCACTACATTGATATGCTTGTATCTCTATGAATATTTATTGCTATGAAATATACTATATATCATTAGAAATAGATTGATAAGCATTTTCTAACACAAGTTTTATTGTGCAAATCTGTTTAGCTGTTCATGAGATATTAGAAAACAAAGCTTTTACAGTTACTGATGACCTAATATCTTGGTTGTTTGTTGTCATTTTGTATATCCCACATATGTGCAGATAGCCCTTATTTGGGGCTTTCCAGCATTACTTAGTTTGTGAAAATAGGTCTACTGGATATGGAGATACAAGCTGAATGAAGTTTGTAACACCAAGATTGTAGTCAAGATATTAGTAGGATTTTTTTTCTATCAATATGATATAGTTTAATTTGCTTTTCCTTAATTAAGTCTCTTATATAGTGGTAGCAAATATTAATATATTTGGAATACTCTTGTATAAGATTAGATCTCCAGAAAAGTAAACTAAGATTGTTACTATAGAGATAAGAAGTTAAAAGATCAAAACTAATCTCATTGAGGAGATTTCTTGTTCAGTTAAGTTGATAGCTACAATCAGAAAAAGCCATGTACTTAGCTTTTATTCAAAAGCAAGGTTATTATCGATCAACAATTTATTTAGAATATTTTTCCATGAATAAGTAACTGGTTTCAAATTTACTAAATTCTAGATCTTATATTCAATTTTAGAGAATCTCAACTTCAGTATTTCCTATGTTAGAATATAAGTCAATTATCAGATATAATAAATATCTGACTAACTATCAGTACTTTTTTAACAGAATGGTATTATACTGCTTATTATCAGGATTAAACATATAGTCCAAATAGCAATTAAGTTTTGTTAGGCTAGTAATAAGTCAAAGTACACTAAGAGATCTAACAATAACTTGAATAAGTCTACAAGAATTCTTTGATCTCTACAGATAATACAAGAGAACTTGATAGAATTCCTACTATAGAGTAGTCTACTTTATATACCTTTAGAAGTTAGTCTGTATATTTTTAACCTACTATAATGTTCTACCAAGTCATATAACTATATGACTATAACTATAACTTATAATATAATGTTATATTTTTAGCTAAGTCTATAGAAGGAAATAAAAAAATTAAACTATATTTAGTCTCTCCAAGATTACAATATTTCTATTGTAGTAACCAATACCAGTAATAGCAAAGGCATACAAACTTATGTAAGACTAGTATATCTTATATTAAAGATTATAAGAGAAAATTGACAGAGTCCTTACTACTACAATGTATACAATATATACTAATACATGTTAGTCTATGCTTTGTATTATATTACCTTTCCTAAAGTCTATATGCTAACTGTGAGGTGAAAATGCTATAGATATGTACCTTAATATTATTCTTCTAGCTTTTTGTTCTATATTAGGTCTATGACATAATGTCATGTGACCCATCATGTGACCATAGTCACATGTCTTTCCTTTATTCAATAAACTAAAACTAAAAGAAAATTAAACAATATAAAATCTATAAAAGATATTAAAAGAAAACAGAGTTTAGGAGTGTATCATAACAATTCCTGTTTTGTTATGAGTATCTTTACTTTCACCTGTAAAGAGGAGTGGGAGATTTAAATTAAACATCATTGACATAGACAAAAGCTTATAATAAGCTCTCAAGTTTTTGTTAATAAAGAAGAATATACTAATATTAGATTTACATTGCTTAAATACTAGGGCTAACATCAACTTGGACATACTCTGCTATCAAGATATGTTAGCTTTGTTATAACTTAAGTTCTTGAGTAAAAACAAAAAATAACTTTTATATTAAGTAATATAAAAGAACTTGATAGTGCTCTAAGTACAAATTAGTCTATTTTATATATTATATACTATAGTCTGTGCATACACTACAACTAACCTATTGTAAAGTCTATACATACTCCATAAGATCACATTGTACTCCTCATCTAAGTTTAAAATCAAAAAAAGTAAAAATAATAAAGTAAAAATAAAATCAAAAAAGTAAAAGAGAAAGAGAACAAACCAAAGCTAAGTCTACTATTTACAATTCTAACATCACCTCCCTTTTAAAATTTCTCCTCAAGAGAAACTGTTTTTTTATTTTTGCTAGTTTCTTTCTAACTTCTTTAGATATTCTTTTTTAAATATTCTTTTTTAAACTTTTTATTATCCTATTCATACAACATTTTTGCCATATATTTCCCTGGTAACTTCCCTCTTCTATAGTCTTGTTCTTCTACCAAGTTCAACTTTTCTTGCTTTTTTACTTCTATACTTATTCTCCTCTCAAACTCTGCTACTACTTCCTTTGTATTTTCTAAATCTTCCTTCTTTTTCTATATATTATTCTCTACCATAAATCTCTTCACTTTTCTTTTATTCAAAATATTCTCCATCTCTCATTCCTTTACTCTATCAACTTTTACTAGCTTTAGTTCTTCCACTCTTTGCCCCTTCTCTATATCTTACTACTTTGCTCACATTTACCACTAGATGAATTGTTATAGAGACTGGCAGCTTCAACTTTACTATATTCTCTAATATCACTTCTTCCATCATATATAGTCTCACATATTTTTCCATTAACTTTTTTACTAGTCTTTCCTTGAATACTAAGTCTTCTTAACATTACTTTATTGCTTTTTCTACTTTTCTTCATTCTCTATCTGCTTTCTGCTTGTCTCCTCATTTTCTCTTGTACTTTTCTCAATGCTATCCTAGCTTTCTCTTGAACTTTTCTTATTCTTTCTGCAAATTCTGTTGCTTTCTCTACTTTTCTTTTCCTCCTAATATCTGTTCTCTATCAGGGTTGAAGATGATAAGCTCTATTTTATTTTTCATTTTATATTTTCATTTTCATTTATTTTTTTATTTTAGAGCAGGGGTTAGAGTTTAGCATAATATTATACATGACTGTCATATATCATATGATCATATAATATGAGAAATGTTGTAGAAGGTTTTGGAACAGGATAATATTATATAGTATATTCTATATATGTTGATCTTAAGGATAATACATAATCTTTAGAGCAGGCTAATAATAACATAGTATAGACAAGTAGTCTAGCATATATAAGGTAGACAATCTTATACTAGGAACTCAATTGAGTTTTATTATATTAATTCTAATACAAGATTTTTATTGACCAATTCTAAGGTCTTTGATTCATAACACCCCCATTCTCAGCTTTCTGCTATAATTTGCCATAAATGGTGATATCTTTATTACTAAATGTAGTTTGTTGTTCACTATAAATTTTGCTATTACTAGCCACTCTAGCCAATCTCTCTACTTATATTTTATAAAGAACCTTAAGTACTGTTCCAACTCTTGGTTTATTTATTCTGTTTGCCTATCTGTCTATGGATAGAATTCTGTTGACAATCTTGTTTCTATCTTGAACATCCTATTTAACTTTTTCATCAAATCTACTGCAAATTGTAGTTCTCTATTACTTATCATACTCTGTGGTAATCTATGCAGCTTTTACATATCATATCTAAATAGTCTTGCTAAATATTTGACTAATATTTCTACTATAGTTGTTATAAGATATGTTATTTTTGACAATTTACTAATATTGCATTTTTTCCTAACAATAATAACAACTTATAGATGAAGTTAACTATTAAGTGTGTCTATACCTTCTCTAGTATCTTATTTGTCATCAACTTTCCTGCTAGTGCCTCCATCATATTCTTCATTCTCTGACATAAATCACATTCCTTTATATATTTCTCCATATCTCTTATTACTCTTAGCCATCAGTAATTTCTTATTACCAACTCTGTTGTCTACTATTTACCTCTATGTCTAGCTACCAGTATATTATAATGTAACTGGTATTTTAAAGATATTAGCAAGAAGGTCTTATACTTTTAGATGATGCCTTAGATCCTCTCAAGCAAATAGCAGTTTGATGGACAATGTGGTAGCTGTTAATCAAACTAGATCTTTTGTAAAGGAAATCACCACTCATAAATAACTAGCTACAAAGTATATATACTTATAAAAGCATTTTACTAGGTTATAAATGTTTGGATGGTTGAATAAGACAAGAATGTACTAGACTGGAAGCTAATATAGTGCAGAATGAAGGAGTGAGAAGTGGTGGCCATAAAAATGGCAAAATGTTATAATTCAATGATCTTAGAGTTGATCAAAGAAAGAAATCTTGTATTTGGATTAATATAAGAGAACTCAATAGAGTTCTTGATATAATGTATCTATCTTTATATACCAACTAGCAATGTTCTATGCTCTATTATATCTAGCCTACTCTAAAGACCATGTGTTAGCTATGAGGTCAACATATGTTGTACATGTTATATAATATTATTACTTCTTAAACCTTCTATTATGATCTATGTAACTATATAATTATGTGACCATTACTGTAAATGTGTCATGTGACAGTATGTGATTATGTTTGCAAGTTTAACACAAAAAAAGAATGGAATGAACTCTTGTAAGCAATAATTAATTATTGGATCAATATTAGGTTACAGATAAAGAAATAGCTATATACTTATAAGACTTCAAAAAGCTTTCTTGCAGTTTTGGTCTCCATTCTCTGTATTTTTAGACTAATACATAAGATACAAGTAGAGAGGAATAACAGAGAGGATTCCCATCCAAATATCTTTACTTAAAAGTAGTCAAATTTCTATTTTATTAAGTGAGTATCATTAGTACCTGCTATCACTTTTGGACAAGTTTTGAAGAGTTCTAGCAGTCTGGGAGAGGCTAGTAAGGTGAATTGTCAGAGTTGAAGATAATAAACTTTATTTATTTTTAATGTCTTTCTTACTTTTATTTTTCTTTTATTTTCTTATTTAAGGATTTAAGGTTAGAGTTAGCATGATATCACATGTCACAGTCACATAGTCACAATCATGTGTCATGTAGAACATCATAGAAGATCCTAGAACAAATAATATCATATAACATAGTTTATATATGTTGATCTTAAAAAATATATGGCTCTTTAGGATAAGCTAATGATAGTATAGCATAAACAAGTAGTCTAGTGTATATAAGATAGACAATCTTGTACTTAGAACCTCATTGATTTCTCTTATGATTATCTAATCCAAGGTTAATTCTTTTGTCCAACCCTAAGAACTTAAATTTTAACATGAATATTAACTGGTATCTTCAGTTGTTATAAGATTCAACTTGAGAGGTGTCTTTGAAGTACATCACATGAAATGAGTAGTATTGTTGGAGTCTCTTAAGGAGCTTTGCAATCTATTCACTAAATTTTTCAAAAGAACTTGTTATACAGTGTAAGATTCACTGTTCAGAAGTATATTATTGAGAAAAAGCATTTGCAAGCAGATGCTACTCGTATATTCCTTTTAATATATTATTTAATATCCTCTTTGAATTCTTTAGAATGTAGTTAAAGACTAGTGTTGCATAGTTCTTGTTGTACTCTAGCATAATCTTTTTTCTGCTTGACCTCTGTTACTGGATAACTTCCATCTGTTGTAGACTCAAAACCTTAGAGTTGGTCAAGAGACTAAACCTTATACCGGGTTGATACAAGAGAACTCGATAAGGAGCTTCTACTCTATCTACCACTATATATATGTTTCTGTCCTGGTCCGTGCTACAACATTATATTAAGTCCATGCTCCATCCTCATGTCCTATTACTCATCCACATGTGTTTTCCATAAGGCCACCATGCTTCCTACATGTGCCCTGACATCATACCCTCTACCCTATTCCATTGTCCTATGTCATCACTCTTAATCTCTGTCGTACATGCATACACTATGTGTGCACCATGAGGAACCCTTGTCCCTTGACATTACTCCTAACCCTAACTCCATCTCTAGACCCTTCCTGATCCTTCTAGACCCTAAGTC
>JAJOHK020002140.1:0-10243 GCA_022457215.2 Leucocoprinus gongylophorus
ACCATGTCTCCTCAGAATGCCAGCTGGGGTGTCGTCGATCCAGATTTCCGAGTCAAGGGAACAAGAGGATTAAGAGTAGTTGATGCATCTGTAATTGTAAGTCGCATTTTTGAAAGGTACTTTGAATTTGAGCTTGTCTGTACGATCAGCCAACGGCACCCAGTGGGCATACACAAGTACCCGTGTACGGAATCGCTGAACTGGCCAGTGTTCAGATCATTGGAAAGTGGCTGTAAAGATGGATTCCTGCTTTGTAAATGAACTACTACAAATAACACCAGGATGTTTCAGACTTTCTGATAGAATACATATGAAGTGAACTTATACACACCGGAGAATTAGCTGTCATGTTTATTACTATAGCATCTGGCTGCTGGAGATTGCGATGTCTGTCAGAGTTGAAGACAATGGACTTGATTTATTTTCATTTCATTTCATATTTTTATTTTTATTTCTATTTATTCTCTATCTTTGTACTTAGAGTTTAGGGATTAGTGTGACATCACACATCGCCATTGCTTCTTTCCTCTTACCACCATCTTGAATGGTAGCGCCTATTGGAAATATAGTGAATAAATTCCTTTCTTCTACTTTCAGCTCTTCAACAATGCCTAAGTTGCAAGCTTCAGCATTACCAACTGTGTTTCCTTCAAACGGCACAGGGATGGACAATTCTATAGGACAAGAACCTGCTAACAACTGTGAGGTAAGAGGGAGAACCCCCACCACCACTTTTAATCTCTCCAGAGAATCTTCAATGGCATTCTCTGGATGGGCAACACCATACTGTGATATAATGTATGATAGGATGGATTGTGACTCCACAAGTGGAGACATGGCTCCTAAATTGTCCTACGAGACAGAGCAGAAGAAAGCATTACAGACCAGCAAGGCGGCTGACCTCTAATACCCCACGAGGACCACGAATGGCAACAACGAGGCATCCCCAGCACATGCACACCACAAGGACAGCATCATTAACATACAGCTGCCTTACGACCCACAGAGCCAGACCTTTGGAGTGGATCATTTGACCCCATTTTGCTTCATGGTTCAATCAAGCACTTTGCGTCGGATTCAAAGAGCATCAAAGACTCTTTAAATTTCATGTCAAAATATATTGCTAACAAACAGGTCAACAGTAAGGAAGTCAATGATCTCAAGGATTTTGATGGCATGGGAGATGCTATTTGGAATTTCATATCATCAGTATATAAGGCTAAATGGGACATCCTCCATACGGACAACAAAGCTAACACCCTTAGAGTGAAAATATCATCTAAATTCACTCCAAGAGTCATGCCCAACAGCAACAGGAAGGAAATTGCAAAACCAGTCCCTGTGTCAATTGAGAAAGCACCTCCGGCTCCTCCTTTTCTGCTTCCGGTGAAATCCAAAAGCGAGGTTAACACAATCTCAAAATATTTCAAAGGTAACAAAACAGTGACCAACCATATGAAGTCAACCAAATCATATGCTCAAGCTTCAAGATAAACAGCAAGCACCTCAGATGTGCTCAAGATCAAGGAATCCTTCCTACCCTTGAATGCTAAACAAATCGACAGGGTCAATAACATCGTCAAAGGCAACCCCAACCCCAAACCACATATTCAGATGACCACAAAAGGACCATCTAGGAAACAAGTAATCGTCCCCATGAGCAATGACAACACTATCTCCTTCACTAAGAACTCTATGTTACATGTCGCTCATATTAACAAACTTCTCAGAAACGCCAAGTTGGATATTGCGGTAGACTTCATCAAATCTAACCTAATTGGTCCAGTAATTGTCACCAACAAAGTCGCTAACCAATCCGATCTCCAAATTATAAGCCAATACATAAAGAGATCAGAAGACATCAATAAGTTACAAGTTGAGGAACCCTGCCTTTCTCAATCAAAATCATACCTCAAGATCATCAGTATCCCCTTCTTCTCTAATGGCAAAACTCAGGATCGCCTTAATGCAAGTGACATCGAAAATATCCTGAAACAAAATCAAACTCACTTCTAGACCAAGGGTTATTAAAGTATCTCCCAAGTCAGACATGTCAATCATCTGGATTGACATTTGGAATCATTAGAGTAGTAACAAAGCTAAGTGCCTCATCAACCGGTGCTTCAATGTCGGCAAGTATATCACTACTATTAGAGGGACAAACATGAATCTGGGCATCCCCCAATACAAAAACTGCTGGAAGTGGGGACATGCTACCTTCTCTTGCAGAATCCAAGGTTCCAAGTGCGTCAAGTGCAATGGACCACACAGATCCGAAAACTACTGAGAATTTAGGTGGTGCTGCAAAGTGAACAAAAAGACAGACCCCCCTTATCTCAAGACAAAGAAAGATGACCCATGTCCTCATACATTTAAGTGTTCTAATTGCAGGGGTGATCACCAAGCTGACTCCAACTAGTGCCCATTCTGGAGACATCGATTCAACAGGGAGTGGCACCAAAATAAATATGCTGAGATTCATAAAAACAGGGTCAAATCAATTCACTCTTTGGAGGGCAACAAACAGCAAATATGATCTTGGATAATCTCAACATCCTTTCACAAAATGTTCGCAAGAACCATCTAATCGTCAACACTATCCTCAAAACTCAATCTTACTTCGACATTATACTCATCCAAGAACCGCCTTAGTCAGTTATCTGCTAGGTCCAAAGCAATGCAAATAGTGAGGGCAAGAACTTAATAGGAACCGTCTACCACCCCAATTGGATTCTATTCACAACCAATCTAGTGAACAAAGTGACTGCCCCTAGGGTCACCACATATATCAATACCTGTCTCTCCCCCCTTCATTTCTCTTTGCATTGTGATATCATCAATCATCCTGATATTCTTCTTATGTTGTTTACTAATAACCACATCGAATATTTCATCATGAATGTCTATTCAGACTTGTCCCATACTGCTTTAAAATATCTTAAGGATATTGAGGTCAACGTAGACAATGTTCTCATTATGACAGGAGATTTTAACATTAGGGATAGCTTATGGGACTCTTCCTTCCCACATCACTCAGCCATCAGTGACGACCTTTTAATTATTGCAGACTCTTATAATTTAGCCCTTTTGACATCTACTAACTCTTATCCCACTAGGTACTTGGACATGATAGGAGAAGCCAACTCAACCATTGACCTTATGTTTCTCAGATATAGTTCAAGCGAAATCAACCAACACTCTGTTCATCCAGATTGGCATCTCACATCTGACCATGCTCCCTCATCCATCATTATTCCCATTGTGGACGAAATCATTAGTACTTCAAAACTGTCGATCCAGCAAAAGAGTGAACAGGAAAATGCATTCATCGAAGAGGCCATTTCATCTTTCAAAAACTTTGACACTTCCAACATCACTAACAAGAAGGATCTTGAATACATGGTCAACAAACTCAATTCATTAGTTGACCAAGTGTAGAACAAGAATGCAAAATGTTTGAGAATCACAAAACACTCCAAAAGGTGATGGTCAGAAGAGTGCAACAAAGCCCTCACCAACTATAGGACATCAAGAAGTTTGAATGATTGGAAAACATTCAAGAGAGTCATCAAAAATACCAAAAGGGCCTTTTTTGATTTGAAGATTCAGGAAGTAGCAGATAAGAGCTGTAGCCCATGGGAGCTGATGAATTGGATTAATAAGTGCAAGCTCCCTGTTACTGAAGCCATCAAGTATGAAGGTCAACCATGTCTCATTCTAGAAAACCTCTGGTGTGCTCTTCATGCAACTTTCAACACTGCGCTCCATCAGCAGGTTGATACAGAAATCTTCAACAAGCTAAGCCCCAAACCCACCATAGCCTGGGCCCCTTTCTCGAAAGAAGAATTTAGACAAGCTCTAGTCAAGTGCAATAACTCATCAGCTTCAAGACCTAACAAGCTTATATGGAGACATCTCAAAATCATCCTAAACCAAGACAGTTGCCTTTCTCATATCGTCAACATTGTGGATATGTGCATCAACTTGGGACACTGGCCTAATCACTTCAAACACTCTTCCATAGTTATCATCTCCAAGCCAAACAAGCTGGCTTATGACAGTCCTAAATCCTTCTGCCCTATCGTCCTTCTCAACATTATTGGCAAACTCATCGAAAAGGTGATCACCAAACGACTTCAATTCCACGTCATCAAAAATGATTTCATTCACCCCAGTCAACTAGGTGGCCTCAAGTTCAAATCCACCACAGATGCTGGGATTGCGCTTTCTCACATCATTCAATCAGGCTGGATCAAAAACAAAACCACTAGCACTCTAGCCTTTGACATCGCTCAATTTTTCCCCTCTCTCAACCATCATATGCTCATTATCTCTCTCGTAAAAGTGGGCCTTAACCCCAAAGTCACATTTTTCTTCAAGGGCTTCCTAGTCAAAAGAAAAACCAATTATACATGGAACGAATTTTTTTCACCAACATTTGAGGTAAATGTGGGAGTAGGTCAAGGATCTGCTTTATCTCCTATCTTGTCTGCTCTTTATCTCTCTCCTCTTCTATATATTTTAGAAAAGCAATTAAAAACCCTAAACATCCCTATTTCTCTCTTATATTTTGTTGATGATGGTCTCTTCATCTCCCAGAACAAATCCATTGACGTTTTGTACTCATAACTTTTCTGTAGTTACAATGTTCTATCTGGTCTCTTGGACAAATTTGGACTTAACATAGAACATTCTAAAACTGAAATGTTTCATTTCAATAGATCCCATGGAACGTTTAACCTCTCTCCTCTCGACCTCTCACCAATAGGAGGACCTGTTCTTTGTCCCAAAAGCTCATGGAAATATTTGGGATTTATTTTCGACCAAAAGCTCACTTTCCACCAACACATAGACTTTTATTCGAACAAAGCCATTTCCACAGTCAAGTGCATGAAGCTTCTGGGAAATTCAACTCGTGGAATCAATCCTTTGCAGAAGCGACTACTATACAGGTGTTGCATCTTGCCCATTGCACTAGACGGGTTCCAATTATGGTTCTATAACAAAGTACCCCTCTCATACCCCATGAAAATCCTTGGGAGAAAAGCTGCCATTTGGATACTAGGGGCTTTCAAAATATTGCCTATGGAAGGGCTTGAAGCCATTGCAGGTCTTATTCCCATAAAGTCCTGCCTCCATAAACTCATGGGCAGATCTCAACTTCGCTTAGCCTCTCTTCCAGAAAATCATCTCATCAAAACTCTCATGGATGATCCCCTTAACACATGCCTCAATTTCCCCCCTAATTCAATCAACTTTCTCACTGATCGCCAGAAAACCTCTATAAAAGGTTACCTCATAGACTCCAACAACAAACTATATGGAGTTTTCCCATCCTTTTCCCCTCTTAACCCAGAATTTATTCCAGGTTCTAGAATAATCAATATTTTTCCTGATCAATTTTCTTTTAATTTAGCAAGTAAAGGGAAAAATGCTTCAATATGCTCTCAACAGTTAGATGACATGACTATTCAAGCTTCCATGTCCCCCCACACAGCAATTGTTGTTTCCAATATGAGCATCAAGAATGATATCGCCACTTCGATTTCACACATCCACATATGTGACCAACCTTTGGTCAAAACGGTTCATCATGCAGCCTTTGTCACCAGCACTGAAGTGGAACTCTTTGCTATCAGATACAGCATTAATCAGGCTTGCAACAATGAAAACATCTCTAAAGTCATTGTCATCACCGACTCCATTCACGCAGCTAAGAAGATATTCAATACTAAGTCCCACCTGTATCAAATCCACACATTGGTCATCTTTAATGAACTAAGGCAGTTTTTCACGAGATGCCAAGACAATCACATTGAATTTTGGGAGTGCTCTAGTCGACTCAGGTGGAATCTCCACAAGTCAGTTGACAAAGATTCGAAATCATTCAAGCCAACACCCATACTCCCGAATAAAACCTCTTGGGACTATTGCAAGAAAGTCAACAGTGATGACATCATTAAACAGTGGAGAATGACTTTTCAAGTGTCAGATGGAAAAGGAAGACACTTCCTCGACCTGGTTGATGACAACCTTGAAACCGTTAAACCATCTTACACCAAAGGGGGTCCATGGCTTCAATCCTTTGGCCATTCCAATTTGCTGTGCACTTGAGCTACAAGAGCCATCATGAATCATGCCCCGATAGGCAAATATTGTTTACATTTCTTTCCCAATGAAGACTTCAAATGTTCTTGTAAGTCTTATCCGATTGAAACAAGAAGACATATTCTACATGAATGCACGAGATATAATGGGTACTGGAACCCAAGAAGAGGTGCTCTTAGTCATTTCGTCATGTTTTTGAGTACTAACCCCAAAGCTTTTGCCTTTACTGACAGTGCTTCATCTGTCAGCCCAGGTTGATCCTGGTATGACTTCTAATTCTTTCTAAAATTCTCTTATTTCCCCATTTCTTTTCCCTTTCTTCTCAATCTCCTTGAGTAGTTCTTTGTATCTTTTCTCTCTTTCTCTTTTCTCAGTTTCCATTTCTTCATGTAGTTTGCTTCTATTATAAGTAGTTACAAAGTAGCTACCATAGTCTACCACCATGTACTGTATAATAAATTGTTGATTTAAAAAAAATGACATCACACATGACTGTCACATGTCACATGTCACACAGATTCATAGAAGGTTACAGAATAATGATGCTATACTATATATTCTATTATAATCTTTAGTTTGGCTCAGGTTGCAACTTAGGCAAAAACTTGAGTAGAATAGGGGATATGATCAATTGGTAAAGCATAAGGATACAAGAGAATATCTACAGCTATATATACCAAAAGACTATGAGAAGTACATATATTAAAAGTGAGAAAATGAGTCATAAAATATGAGGAGGCCTCTTCTACTACATAAAGTGCTAACTGATCATACATCAGGAAGAAGTAAGGTGTAGCATAAATGAGTTAGAGTTATGAAACAATCCTAATACATGTTGTCCATATGATAACCACCTGTAGAGTATGAGGCATTGATTATAACATACATGTATTCATTGCTGTCTCTTACATATGTGCCTTGTAGATATACATGGCTTCACTCACAGTCTTGCTTTCATTATCTGTACTCACCCTTCCATTAGTTTTTAAGATCCAGCACTTGTATCAGGTTTTGCATTGATATATTATATGTACATTGTATCTTTCATGGAGACTTTTACCTTAATTGGTGTTAGCTATAGTTTACAATGTTCATTACTTGATATATGCTATGTATGTCCTAGTATTATATACCATTATATTCATTTGTCCAGCTACCATTAATTACAATGAGTTAGATTTCTCAAACACTGTTGTATCTTTCAGATTTGTTTGTTGTGGAGATAAGATATGCCAGTAAGCATAAGCTTCTATATGTGTACTTTTCCACATACTTTGTGATCAGAGCCCTTTCTTATCTTACTACTGGCTACTTCCAGTCTCATCATTATTAAAGACTTTTTAGGACTATAAAAAGATGTATTTAGTGTATGCTGGATATATCTGACTTCAAGTTGGCATCCCATTGTTAGACAGCAGGTTAGTGAAATACAGATATCTCACTCATTTCAAAAGAAATTGCTGTCAAGATTAATTTGAATTTTTACTTGGATTATCTCTGCACTATAAAAGACTTTCTTATGTTCTGGGCTCATATTAACTCTACTATCTAGATCAGTCCTCTCACATATAATATTGGATGTGCAAATATTTTTGATTATGAATATTTGTAGACAAAGGATTTGACTCTCTTTAGTTCACTGCCTACTTCTGTCCTATCTTTCTACCTTCTCTAGGATGATGTGATTAGTGTATAAGATATTTGAAAATCTAGATTTGTATGATGTCTACTAACTTAGATTTTTTCCATAGTAGTCTTGTATGGATATTAGATAGTGAAATAAATAAAAAACTGGGTATTTGGCTAGTACTAGATAGACAAGCTCCAACATGACTGATAGAAATTACAGCCAATTAACAGGCAGACAGCCCAAGCAAGCAGTAATAGCCTTTCTACTATCAACTTCCATTGTTATAGCTATACTGATGAGCATTCCAAGGATACTCTCATCCAAATGCCTGTTAAGCAGAAAGTCCCAACTGACAATACTTCCAAAGTCTTGCAAAGCATTCTTAATAAACACAAGCTGAATGTGCTTGATACCAACCACCAGTGAAACACTGCATGCCAAACGTTTAAAGATAAGAGAATCTTGCCCCATATTCAAGTCACTACAAATACCTTGGCAAAAGCCCACTAACAAGCCTCTACTGCACAGTAGTGTTATGGCAACCACTAGTTACAAAGACTAATAGAAACATAAGCAATAAATTTCAAAGATGGATATTATTGTAGGGATTATAAGAGAACTTAACAAGAAGTCTCTGCTATATTTCTATACTATTTATACAAAAGTCTTATGGTCTGTGCTAGCAATGAATGACCCTACCCTAATATTCATGCTTTCACCATGCTTCATCCTTATGTCTTCTATATAGACACCATACTATATACATGTGCCCTAATATTATTCTTTTAGTTCCTTCTCCCAAAGTCTATGCCTATGACCTCACATCATGTGACATGTCATGTTATCACTGTCATGTGCCTCCTCATCAATCAAAAGAAAAATCAAAAGAAAAGAAATATTAAATCAAGAAAAATAGATAAAAGAAAAAGAAAAATGTTAGTGTCTAAGCACACTATAACAAGCAGGAGCTTTCTTTGTACAAATTTGTACTTAAAGCATACCCAGGCCTTTGACATCAATTAGAGCAACTACCTATCAACAGAATGTCTAGATACTCAACTATGCCACCTATACAATAGGGCTGAAGACAAGGCTACAGCTAGAGGCATCACCGAGGTTGTATTCATATCCCATGACTATCTATCATAGTACACCAGACATCTCTGTCCTTGCCAATGACAGTGGATATTAATAAAAGAAGCTAATACAACTTATTAATCTGCTGCTCTCTTTAACAACCATTAACAATCTGCCTTCATATCCTTATCTCCTGCTTTTTGCAACCCTTCTCAAGGTCTTGTTTGATTGTGTATTATTTTGGGCCCATTCCCATTTCTAGACAGTTACTAGGAACAGATGAACTTAGAAAGAGCTTTCTTGGCTCATATCTTTATAGATTACTCTATAAGAATTATGGAATGAATCAATAGTGCTATAAGAAGCTTTTGATGAAGGAAGACTGTAATTAAAGTGGCATGCAAATGGTATTCTCCCTCATTTGTATATATTCTATTATATTCTGTCTAGTTTTGCAAATATAGCTCAGGTAAAACTACTTGGAAGAATACTCTTTCTTAAGGGTTTTAACTACTACCTAGGAAACTTGTTGTGAATGATTGCAATCTTATTTGTATTGAAATCACTTATAATTGCTTTACTAACAAATCTTAAGAATCTGTAAAACACATCCATTTGATCAAATATATACTGATCCCAAGTATATTACCCAGGTTAATGTCAATTCAGATATGACTCTTGATGACACATCCAAATATCATTCACCAAGAGAAAACACAACAGCTGAGAAGAAGGTTACTAGTTACTTTATTTGAGTGCTATAAGTGGTTAACAAGCTAAATATTTCTAGCTAGAATATTGATCAGATATGTAAGAAGAATTTAACTCTTAAAGGCCTAATATATGACTTGATAGCCTATTCAATACATATCAAAGATATACAAATAAAGAAGAAAGCTTTCATTGCCTTAGGATTATGCTATTACTGTCAATTGATGGCCTATGACCAAGCATTTGTAGATACTATTCTATGAAAAAAATATTAGCTACTTCTCTCATAGTAGTTATTATTGATATTCCTTCATGTTGTGGAAATCATAGATAGACTTTTAATTAAAAGGTTGAAGAAGAAGTAGGATCTGAAGGTTCTTGCCACTATTTGCCTTAGAATCACCAAATTGACTACTTGGTTTGTAGTTCTCACCTATCTAAACAAAAACATCTTTTATTAAGATATGAATGAAATATTTTTCCAAAGGCTGATGATATCTATCACAAATAAGATACTCACTGGTTGTGATACTTGAGCTGAATAGTGTTTCAGAGATTCAGTATAAGGATATGATGATGGTAGATAATGGAAAGTATCAACAGGAATAATTGATGTTGTTAAGTCTGAGGTCTAGCCCTCAGACACAGAAGTATATATACAAAAGAGTGATGGTCCGTGTGCAAGCTGTTACCATCACATGATCAAAACTTGTACCT
>JAJOHK020002141.1:0-10242 GCA_022457215.2 Leucocoprinus gongylophorus
AAAGAAATTTTTTAATAGGATGACATTTTTTTTTTTTTTTTTTTTTTTTAAATCAACAATTTATTACATGGCACACGAAGGCAGACTGTGGTAGCTACTTTCATAACTATGTACATAGGAAGCAAACTAACATGGAATTTAAGAGGAAAAGAAAAAAACTAATCGAAGGATAAAGAAAAGAAAAGAATCTAAGATCTACTTAGAGGACAAATTAATTGTCAGTGAATGCGAAAGCATTCGGATTAGCAGTCAAGAACATAACAAAATGTTTCAACACATCTCTTCTTGGATTCCAATACTTATTAAATCTTTTGTACTTATGAAGGATATGTCTCCTCGACTCGATTGGATAAGTGTTGCATGGACACGAAAAGTCCAAGCTGGGAAAGAATCATAACCTATACTCCCCAATGGGAGCATGATTGGTGATCGCTCTCGTAGCATGGGCACATAGCGAGTTGGAGTGACCAAACATTTGAAGCCACAGTCCACCTTTGATGTAAGATAGTTCAATAGTGTTGAAGTCATCATCTAGAAGATTTAGGAAGTGTTTGCCTTTTCCTTCAGAAGCTTAAAATGTCATCTTCCATTGGTTGATGATGTCGTTGCTATCAGATTTCTTGCAAAAGTCCCAAGAGATTTTGCAAGAATATATGGGAGTTATTGTGAAAGATTTGGAGTTTTTATCGACATTATGGTGAAATCTCCATTTGAGGCTGCTTGGGCACTCCCAGAATTCAATGGAATTGGCTTGATTAGAGCTGAAGAACTTCCACAATTCATGAAGGATTGTAGCAGTATGTATTTGGAAAGGGTGAGATTCACTATCAAAAATCTTCTTTGCCACGTGAATCAAGTCTGTTACGATGATGATCTTGGAGACGTTGTTCATGGAGCAGGCTTGGTTGATACCACACCTGATAGCGAACAGCTCCGCTTCAGTGCTTGTTACAAATGAAGCATAGTGAACTGTTTTGATTAGAGGGTAATTCACTGAGTGGATGTGTGAGATAGATGTAGCAATATCATTTTTGATGCTAGCGTCTGTTATCACGAGGGCTGTATGAGGAAGAGGAGAATTGCAGAGAACCATGTTGTCTAGTTCTTGAGCATGGATTTTGTTTTTTCCTTTTTCATTTTTATTAACTAAATTAAAAGAAAAACAGTTAGAAAAATTGTCAATAATATGATGACCCAGGGAAAATTCAGAATTAAGGGGGGAAAAAGATGGGAAAATCCCAAAAGATTTGGTGTACGAATCAATGAGATGCTCCTTGGCTGTAGATCTTTGTTGATTGGTTAATGAACCAATGTTGTGAGAATTTGTCGAGTTGGATAGAGGAGAAAAATCATCCAAGAGATTTTTCAAGATATAGTTGTCGGGGAGTTTGAAAGGTCGAATTTGAGACCTTTTGGCGATTTTTTGGAGATGGAATCTAATAGGTATGATGCCGGCAATGGCTTTGATGCCTTCCGAAGGTGATGTTTTGAAAGCCCCTAGGATCCAAATGGCGGTTCTTCTTTGCATCTTGTTGAGGATTTTCATGTGATATGATATCAGGGCCTTGTTGTAAAACCAAAGCTGGAAGCTGTATAAGGCTATTGGAAGGGCGCAGCATCTGTAGAGAAGTCATTTTTGAAGTGGGCTGATGCCTTGCGATGAATTTCCTAGGAGCTTCATATACTTGACTGTTGACATTGCTTTGTTGGCGTAATAGTCGATGTATTTGTGGAAAGAAAGTTTCTGATCAAAGATGAAGCCCAAGTATTTCCACGAATCCTTGAGTCATAGTATCGGTTCTCCAAGTGGAGAAAGATCAAGGGAAGGAGGGTTGAAAACGCCTTGAGATCTGTTGAAATGGAAAATTTCAGTTTTAGAATGTTCAATGATGAGACCAAAACTGTCTAATAGTTTAGAGAGAATGTTATAACTACAGAAAAGGTGTGAATAAGAAATATTAATAGATTTGTTCTGAGCAATAAAGAGGCTATCGTCAACAAAGAAAAGAAAAGAAATTGGAATTCTGAGATTTTTAAACCTGTTTTCTAGAATGTAGAGTAATGGGGAAAGATATAGAGAAGAGAGAATGGGGGAAAGTGCAGACCCTTATCTAACTCCAACATTGACGTCAAACATAGGAGATGAGAGATCGTTCCATAGGTACTTTGTACTTCTTTGAATCAGGTAATTTGCAAAGAATGTCACAACTTTGGGATCGAGGCCAGCTTTCTCAAGGGTGAGGACGAGGATCCTGTGATTTAGTGAAGGGAAAAATTGGGAGATGTTGAAGGCCAATGTACTAGTGGATCTTCCCTTGGTCCATCCTGATCAAATGATATGGGTGAGTGCAGTGCTAGCATCTGAGGTAGACTTGAATTTCAAACCGACTAGCTGACTTGGGTGAATGAAGTTGTTGGACGCGACTATGAATTGAAGTCTTTTAGTGACCACTTTCTCTATGAGTTTGCCTAGTGTGTTGAGAAGGACTATTGGGTGGAAGGCTTTCGGATGATCATATGATGATTTGTTTGGTTTGGATATGACGATAGTGGTCAAAATTTTGAAATATTTTGGCCAATGTCCTAAGTTGATGCAAGAGTCAGCAATGTCGATGATGTTGGATAGACATTCGTTGTTTTTAATGATGAGTTTCAAGTGATGCCACATTAGCTTGTCTGGTCCTGGTGCAGATGAGTCATTGCATTTGCTAATTGCTGATTTGAACTCAGTTCTGGAGAAAGAACTCCACCTTTGAGATGGTTTGCACTCTACTTCATTCAGGATGCTAAGGTTGACTTGGCAGTAAAGAGCCATGTTGAAGGAACTATGAAGGGAATTCCATAAGCTGTCAGGTATGAGACAAAAATGGTCATCATGTTTGATAGCTTCAGTCGCTGGGAGTTTTCTTTTCTTAATCCAATTTATCAATTCTTATGGGCCTCAGCTTTTATTTGCAATTTTGTTGTCAAAGAAAGTTCGCTTAGCGTCTTTCACTGTCATTTTGAATGACTTCCAGTTTTCACGACTTTTTGATGTCCTGTAGGTGTTGAGCAATCGACTGCATGAATCCAACCACCATTGTTTAGAGTGTTTAGAAATTTTTGATTTTTTTGCATTATTTGACCAGGCTTTGTCAATGATTGAACCAAGCTGATTGACTACTTGTTCCAGCTTGTCAATATCCTTAATGTTTGATGTTTCTAGCTTTTTGAAGTTCGAAATGATATCATTGATAAACCCAGTTTCTTGATTGCTTTTAGGAATAATGGTGAGTTTAGACGTATGGATAATCTCTTCAAAGATAGGAATATCAATCATGAGTGGAGCGTGGTCTGAAGATAGGTGGGACTCAGGGAGGATGAAATAGTTATCTAGTTCTTGTGATCTGAATCGAAGGAACATAAGATCTATGATGAAGTTGGACTCCTCTGCTATATCAGAGTATCTGGTTGGACAAGGGTTAGTTGGAGAGGATAGGATGAGATCAAAAGAGTCTGCTATCATAATTAAATCGTCGCTAATAGAGAAGTGAAATGGAAATGACAGATCCCATAAACTGTCTCTGATGTTAAAGTCACCCGTCATGAGAAGAACATTATTAATGTTGACTTCAGTATCCTTAAGATACTTTACAGCTGAATGAGAAGAGTCAGAGTAAACATTCAAAATATAATGGCAAATATTATTGTTGAGAAAAGAAATAAGACTGATGTCTCGATGGTTAATGATGTCTTTGTGTAAAAGAAAACAAAGAAGAGAGAGACAAATGTTAATATAGGTAATTACTCTTGGGAAATTGTTGTTATCTGAAGGAAATCTTGCAAAGGAGATCCAGTTGGGATGATGGTACGTTTCCATGAGAGGTTCACCTTCGCAACTCAAAGTGCTTGGGATCTTTTGGATTTCGGACCATGGCAGTTCTTGGATTAAAATGATGTCAAAATGGTTTTATGTTTCGAGAATTGTGTTGATAATAAGAGAATTCTTACAAACATTTTGAGAAAAGATCTTGAGGTTTCGAATGATCATTGGATAGAAGAGCCATTCCCTTCAGAACAAATTGATTTTGACCTGTTTTCATGGATCTCGGTGTATTTGTTCAGGTGCTATTCTCTGTTAAATCAGTGCCTCCAAAACGGACACTGATTTGAATCAGCTTGATGATCACCCTTGCAGTTAGAGCATTTGAAAGAGTGGGGGCATGGTTCACCCTTCTTGATTTCAAGCCTAGGCAGGTTGATCTTGGCATTTGCCTTGCAACACCAACTGAATTCTCTATGGTATTCAGATCTGTGGGGACCATTACATTTGACACACTTGGCACCTTGGATCCTGCATGAAAAAGTTGCGTGCCCCCATTTCCAGCAGTTTTTGCACTGGGGAACACTGGGGTTCATGTTTACTTCCCGAATGGTTGTGATATAGTTGCTGACATTGAAGCACCTATTGATTAACATTTTAGTGTTATGGCCACTCTGGACGTCCCAAATGTCTATCCAAACAATGACCATGTCAGATTTCAGAGATACTTTAATTACTCTTGGTTTGGACACAAGAGAAATATTGTCAAAAATGTGATTTTGCTTGAGGATTGTTTCAATGTCGATTGATGTAAGCTTCTCTTGTGAGTTTGCATGAGGGTAGAACAGGATGCTGATGATTTTCAAGTAGGATTTAGACTTGGGAAGACAAGAGTCTTCCACCTGAAGGGAATTGATATTGTCTAAATTTTTTATGTATTGATCGATGATTGACATGTCGGATTGTTGAGCAACTCTGTTTGTGACAATATTGATGCCCGTGCTGTCAGAATGAATGTAGTCAACTAAAATGTCAGTTTTTGCATTGCGTAAAAGTCTATTAATGTTAGCCACATGTAGGGAGGAGCTCTTCATGAAGGAAGAAACATTGTCACCGCTTATGGGGATAATAATTTGCTTTCTTGATGGACCTTTAGTTGACATCTTGATGCAAGGTTTCAGCTTGTTTTGACCATTGATGATATTATTGACTTGATCAATTTTTTGGGCATTAAGCGACAGGAACATTTCCTTAATTTTCAAAACTTCAGATGTATTGGCTAAAGATTTGGAGGCCTGAGCATAAGATTTTCCAGGGTTGATATTGGATCCTTGGACATTGTTGTCGACCGTAGACTTTTTAGGTTGGAAATACTTAGAGATGACATTGATCTCCTTCTTGGATTTGGCCAGAAGAGGTGGAAGAGGTGGAGCTTTGTTAATGGTAATCGGGACTGATTTCGGGCTTTCTTTCTTATTGTTACTATTTATTGGAGAAGTTCTCAGGGTAAATTTAGATGAAATTTTTGACCTGAAGGTGTTAGTTTTTTGATCAGTATACAATACGTCCCATCTAGCTACATAGACTGCCGAGATGAAGTTCCAGATAGCATCACCCATGCCATCAAATTTGTTGAGATCATTAGCCTTACCGCTATTGACTTGTTTGTTTTGAATATACTTGGTCAAGAAATTTAAGGTCACTTTGATGTTATTGAAATTAGATATGAAGTGCTCAATGGAGCTATGAAGGGAAATGAGGTGGAAAGAACCACTCCATATTTCTAGTTCAGTCGGGGCTTGAAGGTTGTATAGGAGTTGGATGTTTATGACATCATCCTTGTAGGGAGCATGAGTAGGGGTGGCCTTATTGTTAACATTCAGAGGCTTCGAGGTTTCCTGTTGGTTAACCGCCATACCAACCCTTAATGCTTTTTCTTGTTCTGCCTCGTAAGACAGTTCAAGATGTTCCGTGTTTGATTCTCCACTGGTGGGGTTACAGTTCATGTCGGTGTCCATTCTCTCATGGTAAGGAGTCGACCATCCAGAGGAAACAGGGTTTCTCCCTCTTACCTCAGGATTAGTGATAGGAACTCGTCCTATTTGATTGTCCATCCCTATGTCATTTGCAAAGAACATAGCTGGTAAAGAAGTCTTGACATTAGATGCCATAGTTAAAGTGTTGAAGTTTTGAGTCTGCAAAGGTAGTATAGTATACTTGCTTCACAATGTCGAAAATGAATAGAATGACCCTTGAGAGGGTACTTTTGAATAAAGTATGCAAGATGCCTTAGAAAAGTAGTAAGTATCTTAGTAACAGTGACATTATATGATGATCACCATCCCACAAGTCAGTATTATATGTGACATTATATGTCACACTGTTACATGTCACAGAATGTGACAATGAATGTGATGATGTATCATAATCATGCTCTATCAAGTTACAGTCACATATCATATTATACTCCCTTCCTAATTGGGGAGCTAACTTAGCTGATCTATAGATCATGTTGAGTGGTCCATATATAGGGGCTTGGGGGCTGTTTCTGGCCCAACAACCAAGTCCCTACCCTCCTCAGCAGATACCTGGTCATCTCAGCTCATAGTAGATACTTTCTCTTTAGGAATAAGAGCAGGAAAAGTAGCCAGAAGCTTCAGAAAAGGTAATCTTTTAGAAGAGAGCTTACATATAGTCACTCTTAGAGCAGTAGGTATCTTGGAGTCAGAACCCACACTTTTCTCCTCACTTTCTTCTAAAGAAGATGAAGATAAAGCCTCAGGGGAAGGGTTTCTTGAGGCAGAAAAAGCAAAAACACTTCTAGAAGAGTGCTTTGCAATGCAACAAGTTTGGAGTCTCCCCCTTGAGTGAACTCACTTACAAGCTCTAGAACTAGTCCTGGAGATAAGATTTAGAGAGTTTGGAGACTCACCAACATGTTGTGAACTATTCTAGAGTGTTATGATTCAAGACTCAAAGGGTTAAGTCAAGAAGCAACTCTTGTATTGAGTAACACAAGAGAACTCGATAGAGTTCCAAGTACAGAGTAGTCTATCTTATATACTAATCCCCATGGTCCATGCTAACTACTGTGCACCCTACCCTAAATGACCATGAGTAATACATGAGGCCAACATGTGGTGTCCATGTTGTATGACATCACTTTGTTCTAGTTCCTTCTACTAAGTTCTCCCAAGTCTCGTGATCAGTCTTGTGACTTCGCCATCAACTTGTGACTGATGTGACAGCGTGACCAATCGACCCTAACCCGAGCTGTTCTAAAAATAGAAAAATAAAAATAAAAATAAAATAAAAATAAAATAAAATGAAAAGAGGAAATAAAATAAAGTCCACTGTCCACGATCTTGACATAGAGGCCAGGAGAAAGTGTAGGATTTTTGTTTGAATTTTTTGGAATTTTTGGATTAACCATAGTGATAGTTAAAAGAAAAGAAGTTGTTTGTTTGTCTTGAGGCCTCTTCTTCCTCCTTCACTCTTGTTATTGTCACTGATGCAAGTGCTATACCCCCCAGGAACATGCAGGCTATCTCTGCTGTGCATTTCTGGAGACTAGGCCACCAGGTGTCGTCTTCAAAGACCCCAGCTGGTCGGACAACTGCTCCTGATGCTGAGCTGTTTGCCATAAGACTGGGTGTCTCCAAGGCCACCAGTATGAACATTGAATGCATTATACTCATTACCGACTCTCTAGGATCTGCTAGGAGATCAGTTGACTCCTCAGTGCACTCTGGACAAGCCCACTCTTTGGCCATCTGCTCTGCACTCCGATCATTCTTTTGTAGTAGTTCAAGCTATAGGATCGAGTTCTGGGACTGCTCTAGCAATACTGAGTGGTCTCTTCACCAAATGGTCCATAATGATGTGACTAACACTAGAGTAGCTACTGGACTTCACCCAGCAGCATCTTTAGATGCTTTTTGCTCTAAGAGTGTTCTTTCATGTCTAGATGCTTAGAGAACCACTTCTAATCATCTTACAGTCTAAGGGTGCCATTTCTTGACTCTGAGAGACAAGAACTACAAACCCTTTTAGCCCAGCTACTCCAAGGATAGTAGTTGGCTTCTTTATATTGGCCAGTCGGTCACATTATGTGCCAGGGCAACTAGATCCATCCTCAACCATGCTCCCATTGGGGAGTACAGATAGCACTTCTTCCCTGCAAAGTACATCCAGTGTTTGTGTGGCTATTTTTTTTTGTTCATCAATTTATCACATGGTGCTCAGTTACAGTCCATGGCAGACTATCTACAACAAGTAGTTTACAGTTTTAGAGGCCTCAGAAGACAGAAACCCCCTTCATAGGCAGATAGAGACATTATTACAGTTAGAGAGGATCAGAAATGAAATCTAGATAAAGGTTGCTCATAACCAACCTACTGATTATGTGTCCAAGTCCAGAGAAACCTATCATACTGAAAATACAGAGTCAAAAGAAACTGAGAGAAGGAAACTGAGAATCTATCTACAGAGTCAGAAAAGCAAAACAATTGAGTACTTATGGAGGCTCAGAGAGAGGAGGAGGTTGTTCTTGAGAAGAGAAGGCAAATATACTTAGATGCTCCTTCAAGAAGTCAACAAAGTCCTTAACTGATGGAGATAGGTCAATTAAGGGACTATGGGTAAACCTAGGGCAGTTTGCAAAGATGTGTTGTCATGTTTCCACCTGGCAATGGCCACACAGACACTGGGTGCACTCTGCAAGGAAAAAGTGCTGTCTGTACTTCCCAATAAGAGCATGGTTAAGGATGGCTCTAGTTGCTCTGGTATATAATGTGACCGACTGGCCAATGTGAGGAAGCCAACTACCACCCTTGGAGTAGCTAGGCTGTAGAAATCGTTGATTGCTGTCTCTGAGAGGGAGGAAGTGTCAGTCTTGGATGGTGGGACGATTAAACAATGTTCTCCAAGTATCCAGACAAGAAATGTCACTTTTAGAGCATAGGAAGTTAATAGAAGTTGCTGGGTGAGGTCCAGCAGATACTCTAGTATTAGTTACACTGTTATGAATCAATTGGTAGAGGGACCACTCAGCCTTGCTAGGGCAGTCCCAGAAGTTGATCCTATAGCTATGGCCTTGAGAAAAGAACAGTCTAAGTGCAGAGCAGACAGCTAGAGAGTGAGCTTGTCCAGGGTGCACAGAGGGGTCTACTGCTCGTCTAGCAGATCCTAGTGAGTCAGTGATGAGAATAATGCATTCAATGGCCATGCTAGTAGCCTTAGCAATGCCTAGTCTTATGGCAAACAGCTCAGCATCAGGAGCAGTTGTTCTACCAGCTGGAGCCTTGGAGGACAACACATGTTGGCCCAAATTCCAAATATGCACAGCAGAGACAGCCTGCATGCATCTAGTGGGTATAACACTTGCATCAGTGACAACCACAAGAGTAGAAGGAGAGAAAGAGGCCTCAAGACAAAGGTGGTTAAGAGACTGTAGGTGAGTTTTACAATCCCTGAGGCTTGAGTGATTGCAGGGGTGAAAGAAGACACAATCAGGGAAGCTGTCTAGCAGCCTGTAGCCTGGGGTGGCCTCAGCATGTAGAGGATCGAAGCATTCTGTAAGATTAAGCAGAGAAGCTTCAGTATCCAAGAGAGGGCCTTTCAAACGAGCACACTGGGTGTCATTTAAAAGGGCAAGGGACTGTGGGTGAGGAGGAGCGCTCTTGGAGTGTTTGGCACTAAGTAAAGACATCAGTGCATGTTGGAAAGGAAGAGTAGCAGCCCTGAGACAAGACCGCTTTACCAGCTTCTTGAGATGAAGATGAATTGGAATGAGACCTGCCAGAGCCTCAATTTCACCAGTGGGAGAGGTGCAAAATGCACCAAGGATCCAGAGAGCAGCCTTGTGCTGCATAGCTGCTAAAAGCGACACCTGGGCCTTGGTAGGAGCCCCAGCAAAGAACCATAGTCTAAAGCCATAGGTAGCAATAGGAACAACATAGGAGCGATAAAGGAGGTGTTTCTGAAGTGGAAGAAGGCCTCTAGATGAATTTCCAAGCATTCCCATTGCTTTAACCGTTGAAAGTGCCTTGGTAGAATAGTACCGAACATGTTCCTTGAAGGACAGGTGTCGATCAAAATAAAATCCCAAGTATCTCCAGTATGTTTTGGGTTTGAGGGTAGGGGCACCCATAGCTGAGAGATCTAGCTCTGGGTTCAAGTCATTGTGTGCCCTAGAAAAGTGAAAGATCTCTGACTTGTCATGCTCCATGACCAAGCCAAACGTCACCATCAAGTCTGTAACTACTCTATAGCTACTATAAAGCTCTAGCAGGGTTTTATTATATGTTTTTCCCTAAGAGATTAGAAGACCATCGTCCACAAATGAAAGAATACAAGTATCTAGGTTGAGAACTTGAGCTCTATGTTCAAAAATGCGAATAAGAGGAGCAATGTAAAGTGCAGAGAGAATAGGAGACAGT
>JAJOHK020002142.1:0-10242 GCA_022457215.2 Leucocoprinus gongylophorus
TGTTGTTGCTTTTGTACATCCCACATATATGTGGATAGCCCTCATTTGGGGCTTTCCAGCACAACTTATTTTGTGAAAATCAGTCCACTGGTTGTGGAGATACAAGCTGAATGAAGTTTGTGACATCGGCAATAAGTGAGTGCTTATGTACAAAGGAGAGGGCAGACAAATAAATATAGAGAGCATTTTTGGAAATAGGAATAATGAATGCCAAAACAAATCGGAGAGCATCATGGATAAATAAAGTCAGCTTGTTATTTGGGTCAAGTGTTTAACTAGCCAACATAAGATAGGTACCATGACAAATGAGTGAGTAACATACCTTCAAATCAGGCCATTCTATTGTCCTTTTCAGGATCACGATGGCCTCATCAGCCCTTCCTGAAATGCTCATCACCTCTATCCAGAACAGTGACTTCTCATACATCACAAACTGGACCACCTCTATTAGCGTCTTCTAACATGGGGTGTAAACAAGGTAGTTTTCCCAGAATCAACATAAATACAAAAGGAGAGGAGAGATAGCTAACTTGTCAGTAGCTGGAATGTCTCTATTTCTTGTGCCTAAAGTTTTCAAGCCACATATATTGAAGTGGAGGGCTGACAATGACATAGTGTTTAAACACATCATAGCAAGCTGATGTTCATGATGCTCTCAATCTTGGATAGCTTGCAGTATGTATAGTTCTTGCTTAAAGAAGAGGGAGAGGAGAAAGTTTTCAAATGAGCAATGATAAAAATGAAGAATGGTGCCAGTGTCAATGACTGAAACAAGACTATTTTGGATGAACTGCAACATGCTCCTACTCTTGACTCCAGGAAGCACTATAAGCATATTGTTATCAAGTGGCTCCTTGGCAAAAATCATTACACCCATAATAGAAGTAACCATCTTAATTTCTTCCTCTTTGAGATCATGTCTGAATAATATTTTGACAACAGCGAAATACAAGGAATATAAGCTTTTCAGACCCTTTCCATCACCCTTTGATTGAAGCATGAAAAATCATTCTTGAGGGTTAACCTGAAGAAATTCAGTAACAGTGGTTGCCTAGATGAAAATACCAGTAGCACGAGGAACCAGATAACCAAGAGCCTCTGCAATCTATCTAGGTTCCATTCCCATGGTGTCAAATTGTGACTTGAGAAATATATAGATGTTATCAGAAGCACTGTCTTCTGGTTTAACATTACTACCAGAGAGAATATTGACATGTGTGCTGACGTAGTTAGGGAAAATTTTGGTAATAGCATCCTCTGGTCAGCTTGTAATCACCAACTTGAACTTCTTCAAGTGATCGGCCTGAATCTAGTACTTGAGTATATGTAAGAGGTTCTTATAGTCATCCTTTGCAGAAAAGTTATACTTGAGGCCACTACACTCATTCAATGTATCTATCACAATCACCAGAAGCTCCTCACATGGCATATCACCCAGGCTGTATAATGGTGTCTCAATGATATTTTTGAAAAGATGATTGATATTAGATGAGCTGTGCTCTTTATTATATTTAACCAAGTGTTGGCAAAAGGAGGGATACAGACAGGCAAGATCACAGGCAATGACATGCCAGAGAGAATCTGTAGTGATCGTGGTAGATTGTGTACAGTTGAACTGGAATGATATTACATATCTATTCTGATTCTATAGTCAAGTTGGAATACTAGCTACTAAGGCAGATTTCCTAACACCAGGAGATTCCCTTATCCAAATCATATTGTGGCCACTGGTGTTCTTGACCTTGGTTTCAATCACTTGTAAGATGTCACTACAAGTACCTTCCATACATGGTTTGCACATCTTAAACTTGTTCACCCATGAGTGCTCACCAAATCATCCAGTTCCTTCTGCTTAGCAACTGTTGCAACCATGGCAGCTGATACCATGAATCAAACAACTTGGACAATGAATATAGGCACAGAGACCAGACCTTGCTCTACTCAGATCTCTATAAGAAGATCTCAGTCAAATATTTTCGTGAAATCATCTAATTTGTCTTATAATTCAATTGCTTTGTTCTTTTGAGTGGCAACAAGGATGTACTTGACTGAGATCACAGATTTATCCAATGATCCATCTCAGATGAATTAGTATGAATGCATCTAATTTTTAAGTCATTTCTAAATAAAATCCACCACTTCTTCCATTATTCCAGGAAATTTGCTGATAGTGGTGCCCAGTTCATTAGACTTTGGAACTTGCTTGAGCCTGTTGAGTTGGCCAGCTAGAGTATTCATGCTTCATATAAGGCTTTTCATTTCTTCATAAGATTCTTCTTAGGTATCAAGATACTAGAAAATCAACTAGTCACACTATTAGTGTTGAAAGAAGAGAAAATGACCCACTTCATAGACAAAATCGATGCAATCAAACACTTTCAATGCTATATAATTCAACTACTTCAAGTCAGATAACAGACACATGTGTTAGTTAACAATGTTTTACCCCACTTAAAGGCTTTCCTAACTTTACAATCATTTCAACAACATCTTTTGCAGAGCCAAGATGATACAAAGTGGGTCTGAAGTTGTTCAATCTCTCCATTGTGACTTTGATTTGTGCATCCAGCATGCTTAAGTTGCAATTGTGGGCCTATGACTTGACTTGAACTGAGAATATACTAGCAGTCAAGACAACATACCTTAGCAACAATCCAAAGATATAATCCTTGGATCAGATTATCAAATTCCACCTTGAAGCTGGCTAAAGCATCCTAAGACAAATCAAGAGTGATCAAGGAAAAGATCAGCTCACATTTTATCTCTTTCTGTGCTTCAGAAACTAAGTTTTTCCATAAATCATTGAAATTTGTACTAGCTTTACACCAGCAATTATCTTTGTTGGTATGTCTAATACTAAGGGATTTCTCTCACCGAAAATATTTGTACATTTCAATATTCAGATCACTTTCTTTCTTGAGAATGCTAGACTATATAATAAATTAGGACTACCTGTATATAGGAAGCTCAACTCACCATTTGTTTGTCAGCTTTAAATGCTGTTTGCTCTTGATTTTTTTCTCTATTTTCCCTTCCACATCTTGAAGAGGACTAGAACTATCCACCTTATCAGAGTACTTAACAATGAACGATTGTGAAACTTGATGTTCGAGCTCTCTGATAAATTCTGGAAATAAAGGTGATCACTTGAGCTTACTAATGGATCAAGCCTATGCATAGAGTAGCACTTACTGACAAATCAGATGGTATATTTCATAGTAGATTCATTTGGTTTTGCCATTGATACAACTTTTAGATAGAATGAGTAGGAAGCAATAGGATGTTGATTGACAAGAATAAGAACAAGGACAAAGTTGTGGCACAAGCAATCACCAAAGCAGCTGCCACTGCCTCACAAGTCAAACCAGGTGGGAATATTACCTGTGCCCAGAAGCATAACAAAGGTGTGAATGTGGGAGCAGTAACAAGTACATCTGTCATTTCTCAAAATACTGTTGGATTTTCCTTCAAAAGATAACCCCACACATTTATATGAGTATTGTCCTCTATCATCAATTGTGCTTTCTTACTGGTGTCCCTACATGAGGTGTGAGATAGTTTTATATTTATATCACAACATTTTTAAGATGTTTTTATTTATGTAAATACTATATTTTTTTATAATCAGTCTATCTTGTAAGAAGTGAGCTTAAAAAACAATTAGAAGAAAGAAAAAAATTCATCAATTATTTCATCACTAATCTTCTGAGCTAATCCACTTCACAGATACTGTGGCTAATTCACATACCACTGAAGTGATGGTATCTCTCCCAACCTCAACTTGGCTGCAGCAAGTGGAACAAGCCTCACTTTATCCAGAGTCCCATTCTCAACACACACAACAGGACTCTGAGATAGTGGCACTGCTATCTTCTTATTCAATTCCCATTCCACCTCACATACTTTGACTATCATTATGATATACTAACTTCCTGTTTCCCAGACTTGAAATGGTAATTTGTCCTCATTTGCTGCGATGAAGGTTTGAGATAAGTTTTGAACGTGAGAGCCAATACATCAATTACTAGTTGCCAGATAAAAGTAAGAAGAAGGGCTTGAGTATAATTATCAGTCTGCCACATATATGTGAGAAGCAGTAAGTACCAAAAGTATTAGTATGCATATGGCTATCAGATACTATGCAGGAGCATTAGAGAGAAGTTACTTTACATCTCTAAGAGCCTGCGCATTTCTGAAAAAAGTTGAGCAATAGTCTGACAAGGAAAGTCTCCTGATGATTATAATATTTCTATTTGGTTTTGTTTTTATTTGAACCAGCATATCCAAATTTACTGTGATCTTGTTTGTTCTGGCAAGAAGCTGGTCATCACAATTATAAATGCCTCTGATTTTCTTTTCATCATAGACATACTTTAACAGCTTGTAATGAAGTTTAAACTAATAGATTAAATACAGCAAGATTTGCTCCATTAACAGAGATAGTACTCTGAATGCTTCCCTATGTCCAACTAGGGACCTAGATATTGAAAGGGAAACTCTTGGTCAAAGTTATAGTATAATCAAGACTTGAGCCAAATGTATATAGAGTTTCTACCATTACTTGAATCATATATAAGTCAGATGCCTAGAAACTCTAACAAATCAATGCACAAACCATATCTTTAACCTTGTTTGATTCAACAACTCCAGAAAATGTTGCGGGTTTGAGAAAAACATTTATGAGACCTTGATCAGATTGATCAATCTTATCAACCATAAATAAGTTTGCCCAGAATTTTAGAAATGCTTGAGAGTAATTGATGGTGTCGTAAGAGTGTTTTATAAGATTATATTGAATAACTAGCTCATACTAAATAGAAGGAGACATGTGCCTCGAACTCAATCATATTTGAGTTAAGTCTGTTATTGACCCAAGGGGATGAATCCATAACTTGAACTCAGATCTGATTTACTTTTCAGCAAAAAATAAATAATGTGTGATTATCATTTAATACAGATATCTTGTTAATTGTACTGACACACTGAAGAACATATCAGTACAAAGAATACTGGATTGATGATTTGGAAAAACCCACAATTCCAGTAGTGTATATGGGCAGTAGAGAGAGCATTCTATGCTGATATTATTATGAGATCATGCCTAACAAGCTTTAAATAATATGCTACTAGGTTTTCCAATACAGTCATCTAATGAATTGTTTCTAAAAATATATTTAATCATGGATAGAGAAAACATCTGTTCCCTGGTATCTAATTAATTGGCATAGGAAGAAGAATTATTACATAACTGCTCTGGTCTGTACATAGGAAACTTGCTTAGGTAAGTACTACTACTTAGTATATTATAACTAAATAATGTTATAGAAATGATTATGTAAGCTCAAACAGCTGACCCTCCCAAGATGATACAGTCAATGTATAAGCAAATATAAGAATAATTTTCCTTTCCTAAACTGTGATAGTTGCTATTATTCTCAGCTTAAGGTAAAAAAGCAACTTATAGAGTGATGTGTAATATGTTGTGTGCTAAAAATAGTTGGTTGCTGTTTTTAGATTACCAATTGATTAGTAACCAATCATAGCTATCTTATTATAGTATGTGAGAAGAATAGCTATTTTTGCTATTTTCTTAGTAATTTACTACTAATAGTATTATCATCTTGAATGATTGTGCTATTTTCAACATGTTTTGGTATGTATGTCAAAGACACCTGATAAGTCTATATAAGATAAAATAGTAGTTGGAGATAATTTCCCAACTGTTGTGCCAACTTTGTCGCAACAAATCTTACTTTACTCACTTTGTTGCTTCTCTCACCTTAATCCTAACCCTAATAGTGATGCATATATAACATATGTTATGCTCTTAGCCAAGTCTCAAAAAATAAATAGGAAAACTAAACTATAAAATAAAAAAGAAATTATGAAAGACTAGAAAAACAGATTCTACTTGTAAAGTTTTTAATACTTAAGTTATAATACTAGCATGAAATTTGGTATTAAATATAATATCAGAGAAGTTATAACCTTATATTATAGTAAATTTCATCACTAAGATACTATTGGTTCAGAAATATAACTTGACTTTTGTAATATATAATCAAATATTTAATGTTATAACTTAAGTCTTAGTATAGGAATAAAAGAGTAATCTTGTATTAGTTAATATAAGAGAACTTGGTAAAGTTCTTAGTATAGAGAAATCTACTCTATATACCTTTAGTATATGGTTTGTATATACTTGACATCTAGTCTATCTTGAAATTTTATTTTCTTATTTAGAACTCAGGATTAGAGTTTAATATGATATTATAACTGTCATACATATCAAGTCACATATGTTACAGTCACACAATCACATGTCACATAAAAGAATATACAAGTTTTCAGAGAATAATATTATACCACATATCAATAGTTATATGATTTTTAGAATAAGCTAAAATTCATATAGTATAAATTATTAGTCTAGTATATATAAAAATAAATACATTGTACTAGGAACTCTATCAAGTTCTCTTGTATTAACCTTAATATAAGATTCATTTTTTGTCTTAACTCTGAAACTTAAGTTATAATATTACTCTTCTCTTGTGTCACATGGTATTATAGCTGTTAATGTGACTTGTGTGACAGACTTGTGATAGTTGTGACAGATATGTATAATATTATATCTATTATAATATATTTAGATACTAATATTTTTCTTTTTGTTTATTTATTTCTTTTAATTTAATATTTCTTTTATTTTTATTTTTATTGATAATAAAGAGGCATGCAACTGCAATCACATGACAGATAACATGATATGAGGTCATAGGTATAAACTTGGCAAGAATTGGCTAAAAAAGACTAAAAAAATAATATTAGAGTATATATATATATAACATAATATTTTTATAAAAGATATGAAGTTGATATGGAGTTTTAAGTATAAATCAGTCTACCTTATATACTATAGATCTTTGTCTGTGCATATACTACAACTAACCTACTCTAAAGTATATATGCTTTCTATAAGACTAATATATTATTATTATGCTGTATGATATTATCTATTCCAGAACCTTCTATAACTTTTTTTGTATTACCTAATGGTATGATTATGACCATAACATGTGATATCACACACTCTCTTCTGCCTAAGTCCAAAATAAAAAAGAGAAAAGAAAACTCAAAAATAAAATAAAAAGGAATGAGAAAAATAAAATAAAATAAAGTCAAGTCTATTATTTATAATTCTAATAGTCTGTATCTTATATTATGACTAATAAGAAACTTTTGAGAGTTTATTCTAAGCCAATGCTTATGTAATTTTATTAATGGTAATCTTATCTATATTATAACTCAAAACCTTTAGAGTTGGATTAAGAGATAACCTTGTATTAGGTAACACAAGAGAACTCGATAGAGATCTCTTTACAAACTAGTTTACCTTATATACTACTACTGATGGTCTGTGCTAACTACTGTGCACCCTACCCTAAACAATCATGTGTAGTACATAAGGTCAACATGTGGTATCTATGTTATATAATGTCACTTGTTCTAGAACTTTCTACAACTTTCCCTCAAGTCCCATGATCAATGTTGTGACCACACCATCAAATGTGACTGATATGATTGATTACTTCTAACTCTAACCCTAGAGTTCTAAAAATAGAAAAGATAAAAAATAAATCAAAAGGAAAATAAAAATGAAAAAGAAAATAATAAAAACTAAGTTCACTTTCTATCATCTTGACAATCTACATCTCTTGATTTATTTGTACATATCTATTACCTCTTTTCTCTTTATTAATTATTTATCATACTTAAACCTTATTAGATAATCATATTTAATAATCTATATTGTAAGTCTTATACTATATAATAGACTATCTTTTATAGTATATATAAAAACTTGTATAAGTAGATTTCCTTTTTTATATAACTTAATAAGTAGAATTCTCTTATAAAAGATAAATAAGATACTGAGTATTAAAACAAAGCTACTGATATTATCTTATAGATAATTACAAAAAAGCTTGAAATACAAATTTTATCAGAGTAAACTACTACTTATAGATACTTAATTAAATAAATAATTATATAAAGTAGTATCTAAAAATATTAATTAACTCTAAACAGAAATAATGGCTAGATTAATTGAAAACATTTTTTTTTAAATCAACAATTTATTACATAGGACATAATGGCAGTCCATGCCTACAGGAGGAATTATATATGGAGGATCAATACCCTAACCTTTTTATGTAGTTACCCAACACAAAGAACTACTAAGGAATTGAACCCATAACCTTAAGTAGGTTTGAGATAGGTATAATATATAAATGGAGGTCTCTTCCACTATGCCATCTCTCCCCCAATTGAAAACATTTGAGTTTGGATATAATAATAAAGTAAAATATAAGATATTATAATATAAACTTAAGTGTTAGAACAAGATAAACTATATAATAGAGTAATATAAATGAAATTTATAGAGTTTTTACTATAAAATAGTCTATTATTATAATATATTCTAAATTTCTATATTGTTTGATTTATTATTTTTCTTATTAGTTAATAAAATAATATCAATAGACATAACTATAATATAGTATTCTTATAGCAAAAATATATAGTTTAGAGAAAGATCAATTATATCTAGCATAAACTATGATATATTTATATAAATAAAAATAGTAAAGACTTCTTATTATATTTATTTTATGATTTTTACTAAATCTACTACTAAGTTACTACTTAATATTAAGCTATAGTATCTATTTTATATAGTGTTTATCTATGTATTTTAATATTAGTCTACTCTAAAGTATAACTAAGTTCTTTTTAGTAAATATACTATATTTTGTTATTATATAATATATGACTATAATATCTATAACCTAATATGTAATATTTATTATGCTTTTATCATGCTTTATATTTAAAATTAGAATTTAGAAATATAAACTCTAATATAAGATTAGAGAGTTATTAAGTTCTAATATTATAAACTTAAGTCCAAGTATTAAGATAAAAGAGTAACTTGTGTATTGATTTACTTAAAAAAGTTTTTAGAGTATAAGATAGTCTACTTTATATACTTTAGTTTGTTAGTCTATATATATTTATACTAACTTTCTCTAAAGTTATGATTTGTCACATATTATCCAAGTATATCTGATATATCTAACTACATTACAAATAATAGTTACTTCAGCTTCACTCCACCTGTTATAGAACACTTTGGATACTAACAATTTTTATTTTATTTTATTTTGTTTTTTCTGATTTTATATGGATTTTGTTTTTCTTTTGTTTTTCTTTTGGATGATAAAGAGGCATATAACACTGCAGTCTAGTAGCCTTGAGTAAGATATAAGGCAGACATGAGAATGAAGCATGGACATAAGGGCAGATTTAATTATTGTTAGTATGGATCATATGTAAAACATATATATAAAACTCTAATTTAGCAAAGACTCCTTGTTGAGTTCTCTTGTGAACTTTCCACTTGATATCCATTTAAGAAATTTACTCACTGTATAGTCATTGGTCCTTGTGACTAGTAGTTGCCACAACACTACACAAAATATCTGTAGAAGTAGATATTCTCTTTCTAGTTTACCTATTACTTTTAGTATGAATTACCTTGGTTCCATTCTATGTTAGATTACTTTATTATATGGCTTTTTATGATCTTCATAGAGCTCTAAACTTGATTTTCAAGAACTTTAGTATACCTAGAGTAGTTACCTGTCTTCTTTAATCCTTAGATAGACTTAATACTAATATTTAAGACATATAAATACTTTATAATTCCTTTGCTTGAAAATCACCCAGTGAAGTGTAGTGTTCTAAGCACCTGTGCTCAGAAGTTTGACTTCCATTATGGTTTATTTCCTGTTACAACTTTTCTCTAAAATATAACTATTATAATATACAGAGACACAATATATCCATTAAAGCCAAGGTCATTCTAAATTTATATCTGTAGGTGTCATATAATGTTCTCATGCTCTTCTGATGTTTTCTGCAAATTTTTCTATAAATAGTTTCTTTTTCTAGACATGCTCCATACAACTAAGTCTTTCAAGTAGATTCTACAATATTTAACATTTATCAAGTCATATAACTAGGTGACTGTAACTATGGCAAGTATGACCATATATGACATTATGTTATACCCTCTTAGCTAAGTCTAAAAAAGAAAAATGAGAAAATTAAGAAAAAATAGCAAAATGTTTAAGTCTACATTTATAAATTTTAATATAACTATAAGAAAGAAAAATG
>JAJOHK020002143.1:0-10241 GCA_022457215.2 Leucocoprinus gongylophorus
TGATATAGTGCTAATAGTTGATTGTTTAATAATGTTATCTAGAAACAAAATACTGTGGAATTGACTTAAAGATATATAGAATATAAAAACTCCATATAGTAAGCTTAATAATACAGACTTATTAGAATAACCTTGACTTTAGCTTATATACTATACTATCTGTTTGCTACATAGTTGCAACTTTAATAATGTCAAAGATAAAAGTGGTAGACTTAATTTATTTTTATTTTGAGTTTTTTTCTATTTTTTCTATTTTTAGAACTTAGAGTTAGGATTAGGCAAGGGTAGGTCAATATAAGATAGGAAACAAGGGTAATAAAAATCCAATCCTGGGAAGCTAATTGGTTAAAGGCTCAGCCTACTGTTTGGCATAAACCCACCTAGTTGGATCAGATTCTGGGGGGCTAATTGGTTAAGGGCTCAGCCCACTGTTTGGTATAAACCTGGCTAGTAGAGCTAGGATAGGAATAGGATACTCTGCACCTTTAGGTTGTACAACTTAGAGGTAGTTAGTCACACTGTGGAAACAACTCCTAGTCTAGACTTATTCCGGAGCACTCACTAGGTTGGCAGGTGGCAAGGCAGTGACTCTGGACAGGTTGGGGATCCATGCCTATAGGTATAAGCAAACAACCTGCTGGGGAATGGGAAGGTACAGCAGAGAGTAGTGCCTCTGCCAGAACTAGACCATAGCAGAATGGGGTAGTCCCCCTTCTTTGGCTTGAGAGATCTATATCCACTATTAGTCTGCTGGCATAATAATGACTAGTTCAGGCTCAAGTTGAAGCCGGAGTGTTGAAATCACCAGGATGTGGGAAAACTCACCTGGAGTACTGCATGGGTGCAACTCCATGCCAACCTACTTGTGTCAAGATTGTTGATGGTGGACTTTATTTTAATTTTCTCTTTTCACTTTATTTTATTTCTCCTTTCCTTTTTCTTTTATTTTTCTATTTTTAGAACAACTCAGGTTAGGGTTTATCAGTCATGCTGTCACATCAGTCACAAGTTGATGGCACAGTCACAAGACTGATCACGAGACTGGGGAGAATAGAGTAGAAGGATCTAAAATAAAGTGACGTCATACAATATAGACAACACATATTGGCCTCATGTCATACACATGGTCATTTAGGGTAGGGTGCATAGTAGTGAGCACAGACCATGAGTAGTAGTATATAAAGTAGACTACTTTGTACTAGGAACTCTATTGAGTTCTCTTGTGTTACTCAAGACAAGAGTTGTTTCATTGCTTAACTCTTTGAGCTTTGATTCATAACAACTTGGCAGGCTTAGGCTGTTAAGTCAGATCTAGTTCTAGATACACCCATAATGGGAAGGTTATTGGTTAAAGGCTTAGCCTACCATTGGCCATTGAACAGACTAGACTGCAGACTAAATAGGGAGGTCTCCTAGCAAGAAGGCTGTTAGACATGATAGTATAAAGGGATTAGTAGGTAGAGGATAGCTCCCTACTGAATACTTCCTGTGGTTTCAATAGGGTTCCCCACAAGGGGGGTTCTAAACTTCGACCACTTCCAGCTAAAACAGCCAAAGAAATCAATACTATTTCAAAATACTTCCAGAACCAGAAACCTTTGAATGACAAGTTCAAAAACGGACCGAAGCCAAATAAATCCTACACTCAGGCCTCGAAAAATATTGTCAGTACAGCTGAAGTCCTCAAGATCAAGAAAACATTCCCTACTCTGAATGCAGAAAAAATCGACCAGGTCAATAATATCATCAATGGATCATCCAAGCTAAAGCTAAGAATCCAAACAACCACCAAAGGGCTATCAAGGAAACAGGTCATAATCCTGATGAGCAAGGAAAATGTCAACACATTCATCAAAAATTCTTCACTCCACGTATCAAGCATGAATCAACAATTCCGGAATGCCAAATCAGAAACACTCATTGACTATATCTGAGCTGAACTCTTACGAATTACTGTGGTCATGAATAAGGTAGCCCAATCTTCTGATTTGATGTTAATTGACCAGTATATCAAGAACTCCAATGAAGTTAATGCTCTTCAGGTAGAGGAACCGAGACTACCCAAATCCAAATCATACCTCAAGATAATAGGTATTCCTTATTACCCTCACAACAATTCTCAAGAACGCCTTACCTCCAGCGACATCGAAATGATTCTGAAGCAAAACCAGATTTTTGATAATATCTCACTAGCCTCCAAACTCTGAGTCATCAAAGTCTCGCCCAAATCTGACATGTCCATCATATGGATCGATATATGGGACATCCAAAGCGGGACAAATGCCAAGATGCTTATCAACAGGTACTTCAACATAGGAAAGTATATTACTACTATCCGGAGAGCAAACATGAACCCAGGAGTCCCCCAGTGCAAGAACTGCTGGAAATGGGGTCACACCACTTTCTCGTGCAGAATACAGGGCTCCAAATGCGTCAAGTGTAACAGTTACCACAAGTCGGAGAACCACAAAGAATTTGGATGGTGCTGTAAAGTGAATGACAAGATCAACCCTCTGAGACTAGAAACAAAGAAAGGCAAACACTGCCCCCACACATTCAAATGCTGTAACTGCTATGGTGATCATCAAGCCGACTCAAATGCATGCCCCTTCTGGTAATACCATTTCAGCAGGGAGTGGCAGATGAAGAAATATTCTGAGATCTGTGAGAACAGGTCAAAATCTATCTGTTCAGAAGGGAACATCACAAATCAACAATGAATTTGAAATCTCTCAAAATTCTATTGCAAAATGTTTGGAAAAACTCACTTATTATTCAAACTCTACTCAAAACTCAGAAAGATTTCGACATCATCCTAATTCAAGAATCCCCATGGTCAGAAATTCAAAAGGTCCCAAGCTCGTCCAACAGTGAAGGAGACCCCCTCATTGGCACCAGTCACTACCCCAACTGGATCATGTTTGGCAAAAACCCTACGGACAGTAATAATTCACCCAGAGTCGTTTCTTATGTAAACATTCATCTTTCACCTCTTTGTTTCTTACTTCGTAAAGATATTATTAACTACAGGGACATAAATCTTATATCCTTCTCCAACGATAATTTGTACTTTTTCATTTTGAACGTATACTCTGATTCTTCTCATGCAGCCTTAAAGCATTTAAAGGATACTGAGGTAAATATTGACAACATCCTCATCATGACTGGCGACTTCAATATCAGAGATAGTTTATGGGACCCCACTTTTCCTCATCATTCTACTATTAGTGATGATCTATTTATTATAGCTAATTCATTCAACTTAACCTTGTCCACCGCAACTAGCCCTTGTCCAACTAGGTACTCTGACGTGTCTGGAGAAGCAAACTCAGTCCTTGATCTAATGTTCCTATAAAATGGCTCACCTGAACTTGACAGCCATCACATCTCTCCTGAAAATCAACTCTCTTCAGACCATGCCCCACTCTCTGTAGAAATCCCCATCATCAAAGAGATCTTTCCATTGTCAAAACTCATGATTCCTCCCAAAAGCAATTATGAAAAAGCATTCATTGACGAAGTAATTTCAAACTTCAAATCTCTAAACACCAACGACATGGATGACGTCGTCAAACTTGACTATGTAGTTAAGAGGATTGGCTATATTATCGACCAAGCATGGAAATGCAATGCCAAAAAATCCAGAATTTCCAAACATTCTAAACAATGGTGGTCAGACAAATGCAGTCAAGCCCTCAACAACTACAGAAATTCAAGATCCCTAGAGAATTGGAAGAATTTCAAGAAAGTCATCAAGAATGTCAAAAGATTGTATTTCGAGAACAAAATCCAGGAGATCACCAATAAAAGGAAAAGCCCTTGGGAACTTACCAGTTGGATCAACAGGTGACGGCTTCCTGTGACCAAGGCCATCAAACACAATGGCCAACTGTGCTTATCCCCAGAAAGTTTATGGAACACTCTACATAGTACCTTCAATACAGCGCAAAATCAACAAACCAACATTGAAATCCTCAACAAAATCGACTACAAACCTATGGCTCTGTGGGCTTCATTTTCTAAAGAAGAATTCAAACAAGTAATCACAAAGTGCAGTGACTCTTCGGCTCCAGTGTTATAGCAACTACTCATCACTCAAGGACAAATGATCTCACAACTAGCAAAGCTCTCCAGTGGACTATCAAGTAACGAATGGGGGAATTACAAGAGAACTCGACAAGGAGCCCTCACTGCATTACTTCTCTATTTATATAACTTACAAGTGGTCCGTGCTACAACAATATCTAACCGACCCTAAAGTCCATGCCTCTACCTCATGTCCATTACTCATCCTCCATGCATCTACCTTAAGGCTACCATGCTTCCTACATATGTCCTGGACATCATACCTTTAATCTCCGCTGTACATGTACACACCATGAGGAACCCATGTCCTTTGACATCATCTCCTAACCCTAACTCCATCTAGACTCTTTCCGATCCTTCTAGATCCTAAGTCCTTCCAGACCGCTCTAGACTCTATCACATGACTTCCAGGTCACGTACCTATCTTCTAACCCTATGTCCATTGTAGACTAATAATATACTACTGTCCTAATCTTGTCCACTAACCCTAACCCTAAAGTCTGTCCACATCCTTGCGCTATAACATCCAGGTCCAGATAAACTCTTGTGGTGACATCTAAAGTTCATCACCAAACAAGATGAGTGTTTATCCAACATAATCAATGTTGCTAATGTGTGTATCAATTTAGGACATTGGCTGGATTACTTCAAATAGTCATCCATGATTATCATCCCTAAACCCAGCAAATCGTCATACAACTATGCAAAAATGTTCTGCCTAATCGTTCTTCTAAATATGCTTGAAAAACTCATCGAGAAAGTCATTACTGAAAGAATTCAATTCACAGTCATGAAGAACAACTTCATCCACCCATGCCAACTAGATGGGTTGAAGTTCAAGTCCACCACTGATACAGGAGTCACATTAACTCATATCATGAGGTCCAGATGGGTGAAAGGGAAAACCACAAGTACTCTTGCCTTTGACATATCCCAATTCTTTCCATCCTTAAATCACAGATTGCTCATAACAATCCTCAGTAAGGCAGGCCTTGAACCCAAAGTATCCATGTTCTTTGCGAACTATCTTGTTCAAAGAAAAATGAACTACTTATGGAATAACCTGCAATCCCCAGATTTTGAAGTCAACATTGGTGTAGAACAAGGATCTATGCTGTCCCCCATTCTATTAGCTCTTTATTTAACCCTGTTTTTACATATTCTTGAAAAATGTTTAGAAAAATTAAAAATCCCCATTTCTATGCTTTCGTTTGTTGATGATGGACTTATCATTGCTCAGAACAATTCCATCCTTATTTCAAACTCCTAGCTTTTTTGTAGCTATAATGTCCTTTCCAACCTTCTCACAGATTTTGGTTTAGTCATAGAGCATGGTAAAACTGAAATTTTTCATTTCATCAGGTCGCATGGAGTATTCAATCTCCCTCCTCTCAACCTATCTCTCCTAAGAGGTCTCATTCTGTACCCAAAGAACATCTGAAAATATCTAGGATTCTTATTTGACTGAAAACTAACATTCCGTCAACATCTTGATGTCTATTCAAACAAAGTATTGTCAACAGTCAAGTGTATGAAACTCCTTGGCAATTCTTCTCGCGGAATATCCCCTCTCCAAAAATGCCAACTATATAAATGCTGCATCCTTCCAATAGCGCTATATGGTTTCCAACTCTGGTTCTACAATAAGGCGCCTCTATCATACCACTTGAAGTTGTTGAACAAAATGCAAAGAAGAGCGGCCATTTGGATCTTAGGTGCATTCAAAACATCCTCCTTGGAAGGAATTGAAGCTTTAGCAAGTTTAATTCCAATCAAATATTACCTTCAGAAGCTCACCAAGTGATTGCTCATCTGACCATTCAAACTTCTGGAGAATCACATCATACGACAGCTAATGGACAAATCTTCTCCCTACCCCAACTCTTCCAACCCTTACACCATAGGATCCCTCACAAATCGCCAAAGAAACATCACCAAGGGTCATATCATCGATTCCAAAACCAAATCTTATGGCATTTTCCCATTGTTCGACCCCCTTCACCAGGAATTCACTCCAGGACAGTGTATTTCGGACATTTTTCCTGACCGCTTCTCTTTTAACTTAGTAGATAAAAAAGAAATGAACATCACCCATGCTCAAGAACTCGATAACTTGGTTCTCTTGAACACCTCTCCCTCATCCGCTATCGTTGTAACTAATGCTAGCATCAAAGACAACATTGCTACCTCAATTGCACATATACATCAAGCCAACTTCTCCCTCACCAAAACAGTCCACCATGCTGTATTCGTCACAAGTTCTGAGGCTGAACTTTTCACTATGAGATGCAGTATCAACCAAACATGCAACAAAGACAACATCTCAAAAATTGTTGTTATCACTGATTCTATTCACTCAGTGAAACACATCTTCGATAGCTCGGTGCACCTGCTTCAGTTGCATTTGGCTGCCATCCTTAGCGAATTACGACTTTTCTTTAACAAAGGTCAGGACAATTCCATTGAGTTTTAGGAGTGTCCTAGTCACCTCAAGTGGAGGTTTCACAAAGACGTCGACAAAGATACCAAGTCGTTCAAACCAACTCCCATATTCCCTTGCAAAATTTCGTGGGATTTTTGCAGAAAAATTGATAGTGATGATATCATCAAACAATGGAAAATGCACTTCCAAGCCTCAGACGGTAAAGGAAATAACTTCCTAGACTTATTAGACAACAACTTCAATACAATCAAACTGTTGTATATCAAAGGGGGACTATGGCTTCAAGCTTTCAGACACTCCAACTCTCTGTACACCAGAGCTACTTGAGCCATCACCAATCATGTGTCAATTGGGGAATACCACCTCAGGTTCTTCCCAAACAAACATTTCAGTTGTCCATGCAACAATTACCCTATTGAGACCAGAAGGCATATACTACATGAATGCTGAAGATTCAATGGGTACTGGAACTCTAGGAGAGATTCGTTAAGCCATCTCATCATGTTCTTGACACTTAATCCAAAAGCATTCAACTTTGAATAATTTTTTGTAATTATTTCCTGTTTTTGTTACTTTTCTGTTTCTTTCTTTCCCTTTTTTTTTCCTTTTTCCTTTCCTTTCTTTCTCCATTATATCTCAATGTTAGTTTGCTCTGCATGTAAGTAGCGACATAGTCACTACCACAGTCTACCACCACATGCCATGTAATAAATTGTTGATTCAAAAAAAAAAAAAGATTAGGATTAGAATGATAAAATCATGCAATCACATCAGATAACATGGTCACAAGTCACAAGATGTATGGAAGAATGACATCATACAACATATACAATATATATTGATCTTAAGGCATACACATGGCTGTTTAGAATAGGCTAGAAGTAGTTAGCACAGACCATGTGGTTTTAGTATATAAGGTAGACTATCTTGTATAGAGCTCTCTTGTGTTAACCCCAATACAAGATTTACTTACTTGTCTAACTCTGAGGACTTGAGTTTATAGCAAATAACTGGATGAAGTCCAAAAGTAAAGTGAGTGCTAATAATGGTATGTTGCTATTGAAGACTAGAAATTGAGTTCAATAGAAATTATCTCTGTTAATTATCAAACTAGCAAATTATAGTATAACTACTAGTTCTATATATAGATAAAACAATTAGAAGATGCTTAGAGATTCTAGTGTACAGCCCTGAGCAGAGGTTTCAGTGTTGAAATACTAAAAATGTTATAACTTAGGACTTTAAGTAAGGATAAAAGACAACTCTTGTATTAAGTAATATAAGAGAACTTAATAGAGCTTCAAGTACAAACTGATCTACCTTATATATTATAGACTATGGTCTATATGCACATTCTAACTAACCTATCCTAAAGTCTATGTGCACTCCATAAAATCAACATACTGTTGTCATATTATATGACATTATCTATTCTAGAATCTGTTATGTCCTTTTCTATATTGTGTGATCATATAAACTGTGACTGTGATATATGTAACAACCATGTGATAGGTGTCACATCTTGTGACTTGTGTAACCATTATGTATGATATCACATCACATTCTTTGCCTAAGTCTAAAATAAAGAAAAGTAAAATGAAAACTGAAAATAAGATAAAAGAAAAAGAAAATAAATAAAGGCCAAGTCTATTATTCACAACTCTAACAGAAAGAGGCTAGATAAGAGAACTCTATTATGGAAGACCAAGTTCAATAGAAGTATCTCCATCATAGAAAACTGAATATTCAAAGAGCTAGGAAATGGTTGTATTACTACTACAGAAACATGTTACAGAAAAATAGCTATCATAGAAGATAGCTTTTGTTAGACATGTTGGAAAGATATTATTGCTGTGGGGAACATTTTTCTAAAATGGGTAAACTTAGTATATAACAGTAAGTCTGTGGGAGTGTGTAAAGTTTATGATCTTTAGGAAAACCTAAGGATATATTATAAAAGCTAATAATCAAATATAACCTACCTTTAGGAAATCCTAAGAAAACAGAATGAAATTTCCTAAATGTGACTACTATCCTAAATATTCTACTATCCATTACAATCTAGTGGAATAATACTGAGCTAACACAAGAATAATGATATGCAGATAGTCAAAGATCTAGATAAGAGTATCTAGAATAATATCCAAAAAGAAGTGATAGAGGGATAGTGAGTAATAATTGTGATAATAGAGAGAGTTTTCCAAAAGAGTACTATATAAGCATAGGGTTTGGGGTTAAAAGTAGTGATGTCCATAGATCTTGTAGCAGGGTTTGGTATTATTATAAGGTAGAAAAGCCCATTACAAAGTTCACAGAGTTTAGAGTCTTTACTTGGCTAAACAAAATGAAAAGCCAGTTCTTGTTATATTGTACTATCAAACAGCAAATATTAGTAATGTATTACTTTCAGTGGACATTGTATATGAGTATATAGTAATTTAAGTTGAGTTTGTTATAAGTTATACTAAGTTGATCATGTATAAATAGCTTTTGTAAAAATTATCAGTTTAAGACCTATAATCTAATAGACTATAAGTATCTATAATATGATCATAAGTATCACCAGACAAGATAGATATTGGATATTTATCTTATCTCAGGAGTTACTTGTAGAAAGTAGATAACTGAGAAAAGAAATATATAAAAATGTAGGATATTATAGTCTAGAATACTAGTAGTATCAGATTAACTAAGATAGAGATGTGAAGTTTGTACTTGAAGCTTCAAGAGAAATCTAATTTTTATTATTTGAATAATAATGAGGTCTCTTGAAGATAATAGCTATTCTAAATATCTTAGAATCTATTACAGTCTAACAAAACAATAATAATCTAATCTAGAAATAATAGTAGCCAGATAGTTAAGAACTTGGATAGAAGAATCTAAAATAGTATTTGAAAAGGCAGAGGTCTATTTTATAAGAAAAGAGAGCATCAAGTAGTGATTATGAGAGTCTTATAAAGCAATGAGATTTAGTAGAGTTGATACCAAACTCTGCAAGTATTGTGACAGAATTCAGAAATGTTCAAGATATGAAAAATTTAGTACTTTGAATATAAAGTTTAGGAGTAAGGAGTCTTGTTTGGATGAATATAGTAATGAAAAGTCCAGTCCTCTTATATTCACTCCTTTTTCTAGATTACTGCAACTCAGAGCAAGAAGTACTGATTTAAACTTGATTTACTCAAAGTCTACTGCTTTTATGAACTAAAAGGCATAGAGATTTAAGTAGTGGAATTCTGTTATTTTGTCCAGTATGAAGATATCTAAGAAATACTTCCAAGAGTTGTTTTTTAACCTGAGATTCTTTTACTTGATCAAATAATAATATCTTTTGCAGTGTTATTGACTATTTAGAACTTGTTTCTCTTCTACTTTTCTTCTCTATCTACAATGACAGGGCTAAGAGATAAGAATGTATGTTGGCCTAATATTAGGTCTTCTGTGGTAGCAGTTAGTTAGCTTCATTATATTTTGAATATTAGATGCAGTCTTCTCATAGACAGAAGAAGCTTTATTTGTTGTGTTGGAACTTGGCAAGAAAAAGAAGATTCTACTAGTCATCCTGTTATTTGCTTACAAAGAGCTAAAGATATTAATCAAGCTCTTAGTTTATCTATTTGGTTTGTTTATCTATCTATACATTCCAGGCAGTAGATAATATAATTTTAATCTCAAGCAAACAATAGAGCTCTTATGAAAAGGACAATAG
>JAJOHK020002144.1:0-10230 GCA_022457215.2 Leucocoprinus gongylophorus
AATGCAATCATACACAAAACTCCATATCCATCTCTCCAACTTGAATATATGTTCTCCTAATAAAAACAAACTTGGGCAAAAAACCCACAAATCTCTAGAACAACAACTTTAAAAAGCTGGAAAGTGACGGAATACTAACACTCAAGGAGCAGAAAAGACATTTTGACAACAACTTGTGTTTATACTAAAGGAGCCACTGAGTCAAAACATGTTTATATTACCTTTTAAGTAATACCAGACTCTAGACTAGATATACAGAGACTACTTCCTCTATACTAAAATGTTGTAGCAACCACTCACTGGAATGGCACTTGTAGTTATCTTACTTCAGCAAAGCTTTAACCTGACTATCTTGCAGTAGAGATTACAAGAGAACTCAACAAGGAGCCCTCACTACATTGCTCCTCTATTTATATAAATACAATATGGTCCATGCTACAACAATATCTACCAGCCCTTATGTCCATGCCTCTACCTCATGTTCTCTTACTAAGGCCACCATGCCATATACATGTGCCTTGACATCATACTCTTAATCTCTGCTGTACATGTGTGCATCATATATATACCATGAGAAACCATAGTCCCTTGATGTCATCCCTAATTCTAACTTCTGATCTAGACTCCTCTCAATTCTTCTAGACTGTTAGTTCTTCTAGACCATTCTAGACTCTGTCACATGACTTCCAGGTCATGTGCTCTCCATCCATTGTAGACTAATAATAATACTATCTATCTATGTCTAGCTAACTCTAATCCTAGCCAAAGTTTGTCCACACTCTCGTCTTATAACATAAAAGCTATACTGATTATACAGTTAGAAAACTAAAATGCAGCTTCACAACTTTTGTATAGATTGTAGACTACATTGATTTTATCTGTGCAAAGAGTCCAATCCATCTTAATACTGCTATCTTCTCTGATCCAAACTTACTTATCTTGATACTCATATTTCTATTGGTCTATAAACTAGACCATATCCAAAATCTGGCTTTCCATGCCTTAGTCAACTTGGACTCTACCCACTATTTTGTTAACACTATATTTACACAGAAATACATCATTCCAACTATCCCAACAATGCTTGTGGAACTAAAACTGTTTAATAGATTATCAAATAACATTATTTCTGAAACAGCCTTCTTGTCTTTTATATCTTCTGATATAATCTGTCTTTCATGCTACTTATAAATAATATTGGTAAATATGAATCACTTTTAACATTTATGCTTTATTATTATTTGAATATATAGAATACAGAAGTCAAAAAAATCTTTGGCTTCAGCTCATAGACTATATATCTACAAGTTATACTAGTCACATATTCTGAAAGATATACTTAGATGTAATAGGTAGTCAAGTCCACCAGAAGATAAAAAGTATGTCATCACTAACACTAGAAGTTGGTAATAGCTTTAGTTGATTTTTAGGATGAGGCTTTACAGTATAAACTACTAGTTTATATACTAAGTATACTATATAGAGTAGTCATCACTTCTTTTTCTTATACTACTATCTTGTATGGTAGCACTTTAAGAGAACTAGTGAATACATTATTTCATACTATGTGTAATACTCTGAACAACTACCCAAACCCAATTATCAAGTCTTCCAAGTTTATTATCAATATGGATATGAATTGTGAATTCAATATTTCTGCTTCCAGAGGTTGTTCTGCCTCTCACAATCACAATCCTACCTAATCAAGAAATATGTCCTCAATATATTATACTAAATGCTTACAGTCTAATAATCAAAAGATATTATAGGCTGAACAAGTTGAGATTGGAAAGTTATGTCAGGCATGGTTCATACCGGGGTAGAAGTCTACAGAATGGACTTGGAGATGCGCAGACTTGTGGAATGACCTTGGCTTCAGCTTATATGCTATGCTATCTATCTGCCACATGGTTGCAACTTTAGATAAAGGAGAGAAAGTCTGAGTGGGAGTGAGTACTGATTGGTGTGTTGCTGTTGAATACTAGAGATTGAGTTCAATAAGAGATTATCTTTGTTGATTATCAGACTAGCGAATTACAATGTAACTACTAGTCTTATATACAAACTGATAGTATAGGAGATGCTCAGAGTTTCAGTGGTAAAACCCCTATTACCCTGAGCAGAGGTTTCAGTGTTGAGACACTGACAGGAGTAACTCCATCATGGAAGACCAAGTTGAATAGAAGTATCTCTGCCATGGAAGATGGAATATCCAGATGATTGCAGCACTGTCATAGAAGGCGGGCTTGTATGATTTGGAGGTGATTTCACCGCGGGGACATTATTTCTGGACAGGTGGACTTGCATATGACAGTATTTCCCCCTTAGGACTGAGCCTTCGAAGTCCTATTGGGTTTATCTGAGAATCCCATGATGGTACCTAGGTCAACAATACATAAACAGAAAAGGAAGTTTTTTGCTCTTGTTTCTGTATCATTATGTCTTCTCCCACCCCCTCCAACATTTTACAAAATGACGCTGAGATTTTGGAAAAACAATGGCAAGAGATGCAACAGAGGCATAAGGAGGAGCAGCGGCTCCTAACCCAACTGGAAGAAGCAGTGAAGTTACATTGGGCTAAGCATATAGCTCAGAAGGCTAGAAGAGAAGCAGAGAAGAAGGTCCGGGAGGAAGCTGAGAGGCAGAGAGTTGCAGAGGAGGAGGAGAGGAAGAAGAGGATGATGGAGTATCTCTAATGGCTCTGGGATGAGGTATTAGAGGAAGAGGCCACCCTATTTGAGGGGGCTGAAGGATCCCAGGTCGCAGGGTCCAAGCAAAAAGAGGTCACCACCAGAGATGAGGAGGGACAACAGCCCTCTAAGAAGGCTAGGGGGAAGTACCACAGAGGTGCCACAGTCAAGATGGGGGGTTCTAACCTCTGTGAAAGGTGTGTGTGCACTGGGCAGGATTACCTAGTGCACCACTCAAGGTGAGTACTTAATAATTTATACTTATTATTATTTTTTAATAATTTTCTTCTTCATAGCTGCTTCCTTGCTTGTGCTAGGTACATCACACTCAAGCAGTGGTGTGTACCCCATACCAATACCAACATCCCAGCTATAATCCCTATTTATGGCGGGGTTCTAAGTGCCATTGAAAAGGCACTCCAGGAACTCATGGAGGAGTACTGAGGAGTTGAAAAGTCCCTCCGGAACTTGGTGAAGGGCTAGGGGAGGAACACAGCCCAATTGGAGAGGATTGGGGTTATAATGGAGTAGAGATGGAGTTTGGAAGGAAAGGTCAAGAAGGAGAAAAGCGGGAATGACATAGACGGGTTTGAGGATGGCCCCAGAGAAAGTCAGGAGGGGGGGACTCTGTCATCCGCCTCCTGTTAGTATACTGGTTTTGTTTTTTTCTTTTTAATGGAATTTTTATTCTCTGTGAATTAAATGTGTGAGTAAGAAATAACAAGAATTAGAATGAAAAGAAGTTTGAAGTTTTGAGAAGAAAACCCTGAAAAGTGTGTGAAAGCCAAGGGTTAATGAAAATAAGTGGACAGAATATACTAGAAATTAATAAAGGAAAATCCTCATTGGGAATATACGGAGACAGGGAACAAATGCAACAGCATGTTCAGGACAATGGGAGAGGACCAGACTTGGTGGGATATACAATGTGGAAATCAGATACCAAGTCCGTGGCATGAGTGAGTTCGGATGCAGGAATCTATTTGGATTCATCTCTAGTGTCTTCATACCCTAACCAGATCACCTTGTACAGGAGTTTACATGCCCATCGGCAATCAATTTTAGAATCCACTATCCGAGAAATTTCATATTTGGGTTCCCTGTCAATTATGACTGGAGCAGGGGCTGGCTGTATTCTCTCAGAGAAAGTGTTGGATGTGGTGGGTTCAAGCATGGACACATGGAAGACTGGATGAACAGAGCACATGGACTCTGGAAGACGGAGAGTGAATGATAGAGTGCCAGGCTGAGAAATGATTTCATAGGGTCCAAGATATTTTTCAGAGAGTTTTTTTGAAGGCCAGATGGTTCAGAAAAACTAAGCCTTGATAAAGACTTTGTCACCTACTTTGAAATCAGGAGTGGGGGAACGCTGCGCATCAGCAGATTTCTGATAATGCTGTTAGGCTGCAGAGATTTCAGCTTTGAGAGTACTCTGTAAATCATCGAGATCTACAGTTGTGTTTGGGGTGAACAGTGATGTTTGGATGATATCCCTTATTAGCAAAGAATGGAGAAACGCTGGTAGTAGCACTCGGAGCATTATTGTAGGCAAACTCCATGAGAGGTAGGAGTTCAGACCAGTTATCTTGCTGGTAGTTACAATATACACGAAGGTATTGCTCGAGAGTCTGATTCATGCGTTTGGTTTGTCCATCACCTTCAGGGTAGTAACCTGAAGTGAAGTGAAGCTGCATGTTGAGAGCAGTGCCTAAAGATCAAAAGAAGTTTGACACAAACTCCAAGCCTCTGTCAGAGATGACATAGGAAGAAACACTGTGTTTGGAAAATACATGAAGAATGAATAGACATGCTAAGTCTGCAGACGTGATGGTATTATAGGCAGGGATAAAGATCACCTGCTTGGTGAGCTGGCCGACTATGACCAAAATAGTGTCAAACCCAGAGGATGATGGAAGTTTTTCAATGAAGTCTATAGAAATGGAATTCCATGGTCGTTCAGGGATAGGGGGTTGTTTGAGAGATCCATAGGGCTTGTGACATTGTGGCTTGGATCGCATACAAGTGACACAGGACTTGCAGAATTGTTGTACATCAGCATGGAGGCTGGGCCAGGAGTATCCATGGTGGACTAATTCCAGTGTTTTGTTTTGACCAAAATATCTAGCGAGGATGTGATCATGATTGTACTGGAGAACATGTGTACAGAGGTTACCAGCAGATGGTACATAAATTCTGTTATTGAGAAGAAGTAGACTATTTGGGTCCATAGACCACCGGCCATCTGCGGAAATGTGTTTTGTAGCAATTGGGTCACTAGGGAGAGTCGAGAGAGTGTCTTGATATAGGGTGCCCAAATCTACAACTGTAGCTGTATAGAGAAAAGGAAAAAGAAGGACAGTGGCTTGTACAGAGGCTGCAAGTTGTTCTTGAGTGAAGATAGGCTTGAAGTTGTGAGAGTTGACTGTGGCATAGCCAGTATTCCTCCTTTTAGAATAGACGTCCCATTGTCTAGTAAGAGTATCTGGTTTAGTGCTGAGACAACCAGGGCAGAACCTGATGACAAGGTTGAACTGGGAGAGGTACTTGGACTACCGTGCTTGCCTCCAGGTTAATATCTTGGTAGTAGAAAAATACTCAAGGTTCTTATGATCTGTAACAACGTCGATGGGATAGGCTGGACCTTCCAAATAGTGTTGCCAAATCTTGAAAGCTTCAAAGATGGCAAGCAATTCCTTGTCATGTGTGTTGTAGTTCAACTCTGCCACAGTGAAAGTGTGAGAGTGAAAGGTAACTGGATGAACTTCATTATCTTTGTTAACAATAAAGAGGATTGTAGTGAGCACATAGTCCAAAGTATTAGTTTCCACAATGAGTTGAGCATCAGGAATTTAATGAGTAAGGATAGGTACAGAGGTGAATACTTTCTTGAGAGAGTTGAAAGCATTTTGACAGGAGGAGTTGAACTTCCAAGGAATGTCCTTCTGGGTGAGGTGTGTCAATGAAATGACAATGTTTGAGTAGTTGAAGATGAACCAGCAGTAAAAGTTTGCGAAATCTAAGAAGGATTGAATGTCTTTGACTTTCTTGGGTTCCAGCCAGTCTTGAATAATCTTTACTTTGTCGTCAGACATGGTAAGGCCAGAAGGAGAAAGGATGTATTCCAGATATTCTACTGACTTGGAGTGGAATTCGCATTTCTCTGCTTTGGCATAAAGGCCAGTCTTGCAGAGACACTTGAGTACTTCTTTCACATGCCAGTGATGCTCAGACATGTTATTCAAGTAGATGAGTATATCATCCAGATAGATCACGACACAGACATCCAAAAGATCAGAGAAAATGTCATTCATGAATTGCTGCAAAGCTGCAGGAGCATTGGTAAGACCAAAGGGTATTATAAACCATTCAAATGATCCATAACATACCCTAAAGGCAGTCTTCCATTCATTACCGTTGGAAATGTGAACCAAATGGTAAGCATGATGAAAATCTATCTTTGAGTAGACCTGAGCTTTGCGAGGTGAGTCCAGTAGGTCAGAGATGAGCGGGAGTAGATAGCAATTCTTCTTGGAGATGCGGTTAAGTCCACAGAAGTCAATACAAAGGCACAGTGATCTATCTTTCTTCTTAACAAATAAGACCAGTGCACTGTGCGGAGATGAGGTTAGTCGGATAAAACCCATGTTGAGATTTTCCTCAATGAATTCCTTGAGAGCCTCTTGTTCAAATGCTGAAAGAGAGTATATAGGGCCAACCAGAGGTTGAGCACTCTCTTCCAGGTTGATTTTGAGGTTATAAGGACGATGAGGAGGGAGAGTTTCAGCTTTAGTTTTGCTGAAAATGTCAGCAAATTTGTGATACTTAGAAGGGACATTAGAGAGATCAGGAGTTTCTGCAAGTTTTGCGGAGTTGGCCTGAATATCTGAAGAACAAAGATAGAGTTTGAAATTGTGGGAGCCTGGAAGTTTTGATGTGCACAAGAATGCTGCAGCACCAATGATAGTGATGTTTGGTTGCTCGAAGTTAGACACGGAGGTCTCAGATACAGGTATGGAAACTATAGAGTTCAATGATTGCAGAGGAGTGTCCAAAAAGGATGGAGATGCCAATGGTATGTTGGCCACAACATGAGAAGGAGCGAGATTTTCCTACAAAGATGGATGGAAGTTTATCGACCCATTTACCCAGTCAATCAGTGGATTGTGTTGGGCAAGCCAGTTGTATCCAAGGACCAAAGAGCAGGAAGAATCAAGCAGGGTGACATAGAAGTCTAGATTCATACAATTACCAGTGGAAAAAATTATGGGCAAGTTGGCAATTTCAGAAATGGTGTTGTTAGATAAACCATCAAACAAGCATAGAGTAACCAGAGGAGTTGCAGATATCTTTAGGTGGTAAGTATCCACAAATTCAGAGTCTACAAAGCAGTGAGTAAACCCAGAGTCAACGAGAGCTAGGAACGGGATTTTATTAAGGTGATCCTGACTGAGAATCAAGGGAGAAGTAAGGAAAACAAAAAGTGAATGAGAATCAGAAAGAGCGGATGTGTTGAGTCGAATTGGACTTGTTGCTGCACAGGGGAGTTTAATGCAATCCTCAGTCTGTGCAGAGTCCTGGGGGTTGCTCTCTATTTTTCTGAGGGTTTCTTAGAAACAGCTGCTGAAGTATTAGCAGTTGCTGAAGCACTGCGGCTCTTAGGAGAGACCATGGTCTGCTTCTTGGGACAGGAGTCCACTTTGTGGTTTTCTGCACCGCAATAGAGGCATAGATTGTTTTTGAGACACTTCTTGCATATGTCGCTAGTCAACTTGCCATTGCTGGCCAGCTTAAAAGAGAGGTCTACCTGCGGAGTATTAGATTGCTTCTTGGGAGCAAGGGACGGAAATGGCTTGGAGAAAGAGTTCTTGGCAGATGAGGCCACTGGAAACGGATTTACCTTGCTCTGGAAGACCATAACAGAACTAGAGATAGGAACTTTTCCTTGCTTTTGGGAGTGAGACTCAAGAGCCTCTTTCTCTACCTGCCTTCCACAGTGGCATTCATGGTCTCTTTCCCAGTAGCGGTGATTGATAGTCATCACTAAGGCATACATATCCTGGAATGAGATGAGTTTTCCTTGTTCCCAGGTGGAGATAGGATTCTGGATCTGATTGGGGAGCCCCTAGTAATAGTGATGGCACAGAACACTATTTCTCCAACCTAATTGGAAGGCATAGCACATGAAGTCTACATTGTAAGTAGAGATCTTATTACTAGGTTTCATACAGAGATTATCCAACATGTTGGCTGCTTCACCAACAGGGTCTAAGAGACCAAAATGTCGACGTAGCTCATCCACAAATAAGTTCCAGCCAGAGAGCTAGTCTTGAAGGATGCCCTGGTCTTCTTGGTTGAGGCCCACTTCAAACCAGTCCTGGGCTACTCTAGTAAGATAGGTCATTGCAAAGTTGATTTTTGCAATGTCCATGTCAAATTACACCGGATTAGCGCAGAAATATAGCCAGCATTGAAACAGGAAATTATTGAGCTTGTCAGGCTCAGTGCTACTAAAAGTGTCAGGGATGCGGGCTTTAGTTTCCCTTGAATTAGTATTAGGTCTGGAAGTCTGATTAGTATTAAGGGTATTAGCAAGTCAGCTAAGTACTTCGGCCAGTTGTTCATTAGTATTATTGCTCCAATGGGGTTTTGACCATGAGTGAGTAGAAGATGTTGGTCTATTAGTTATATTATTGTTAGTACTAGGATTAGTGGGAGCATCCTCCCAATTAGGATTATTGTCTGCAGGGATGATACTTGGGCCAGGAACAGGTGAAATTGTTCTGCTGGATTGAATTATACTAGAAGAAGACCTAGGAGATGATTGGCCTCTTTGATGGATTCGTCTTGAACGTCATAGCATATTTAGCAGATAAGCTATCTGGTCACTGAAACATGAGATCATGTTAAAGGGTGTTCTAAGCAGTAGGACCAGAGTTGAAGAATTACAGTGAAAGGAAGCTATTTGGACTTTGAAGTGCGAAGTCAAGTAGATTGCAGATGGATCTGTGACAGAGGGTTTAGCAGGTGGAACTGCTCAGAAGCAATAGCAGACTTGGGAGTCTGATAATACTGTCAGATATGGTTTACACTAGGGTGAAAGTCTGCAGAATGGACTTGGAGATATGCAGACTTGTGGAACGATCTTGGCTTCAGCTTATATGCTATGCTGTTTGTCTGCTGCGTGGTTGCAACTTTAGATAAAGGAGAGAAAGTCCGAGTGGGAGTGAGTACTAATTGGTGTATCACTGTTGAACACCAGAAATTGAGTTCAATAAGAGATTATCTTTGTTGATTATCAGACTAGTGAATTACAATATAACTACTAGTCTTATATACAAACTGATAGTATAGGAGATGCTCAGGGTTTCAGTGGTAAAACCCCTATTACCCTGAGCAGAGGTTTTAGTGTTGAGACACTGATAGAAGTAATGTCAAGATCGTTAATAGTGGACTTCATTTTTATTTTCTCTTTTCACTTTATTTTTATTTTTATTTTTATTTTTCTTTATTTTCTATTTTTAGAACAACTCAGGTTAGGGTTTATCAGTCATGCTGCCACATCAGTCATAAGTTGATGGCAAAGTCACAAGACTGATCATGAGACTTGGGAGAATGGAGTAGAAGGTTCTGGAATAAAGTGACGTTATACAACATGGACAACACATGTTGGCCTCATGTCATACACATAGCCATTAGGGTAGGGTGCACAACAATGAGTACGGACCATGAGTAGAAGTATATAAAGTAGACTACTTTGTACTAGGAATTCTATCGAGTTCTCTTGTGTTACTCAATACAAGAGTTGTTCTATCGCTTAACTCTTTGAGCTTTAGTTCATAACAAGTAACTCCATCATGGAAGACCAAGTTGAATAGGAGTATCTCCACCATGGAAGACGGAATACCTAGATGATTGCAGCACTGCCATAGGACATGTTGTGAGAAAGGTGGCTGCCATGGAAGGCAGGCTTGTATGATTTGGAGGTGATTTCACTGTGGGGATATTATTTCTGGACAGGTGGACTTGTATATGACAAGTTACAAGTTTCTACTCTATTATATATCATAGTAGTACTAGAGGCTGTAGAATCTGCTAGTTTAAGCATACTCATATCTCAAGACAATGATATGCCTAATATAAGTCCTATTCTGGAATTAGAATTATCTACTATTCCTTATTAGGAGAATTAACTAGCAGGCTCTAAGTTATGGAATAGAAACTTCACTTTAATATCTCTATTTGGAGTTAATATGTACTTTTAGGATGATGTCCAAAATATTGCATGTTTCCTAAATAGAATTGCTATATTTATTGAATAATATAATCTGAGTAATAAAAAATCCAAAGATTTTTCTCATATCTCTAGAGTAGAACTATCTACTTGGTATTTAATCAATGCTATTTATCAACCATACTGAAACAAACTAATTGCAGATGAAAAAATCATTTTTTTTACCAATGTCTCTTATTATAATTTAATAAGCATCCAAATCTTATCTCAAAGCTGATTCTTAATAAGAACAAATTTATTGAGGTC
>JAJOHK020002145.1:0-10225 GCA_022457215.2 Leucocoprinus gongylophorus
GACGGGTTTCCCCTCATGCGTAGAAGTCCTGAGGAAGGGTGTTGGTGCCGATGGCAGTTTGAACTATAGGTACGAATATCATTAGCTCGAATACCCTCCTGGAGAGGCTCCTGAAGCTGAGTCTCAGTGTTATAGGCCGGTAAGTCTTGGATTGAGGAGTGCTGGAAACTACGGTTCCCTGTTGGAAGCCCCTCTTGTATTGGAGGTAAGTTTCTGCTACGAAGCCTCAAAATCAGTATTTGAGAAGTTAGGTATATAGAATGAACCTAAGTTACATTAATGCCTACATGGACTGTGCATGTTTGCCTAAGCCATGACTTGCGACTATCACGACATGGAACCAAATAGGACTTCCCCGATATATGAATGGTAGGTATTTTTGTTTGACAGACTTTCAAAATGCCTCTTCAAAATACCTTTTATTCTCTCTTCCCCAGTAGATCTCCCTAGTAGTTGTTCCTGCTATTCCACAAGATACTGTGATTTGTCACCTCTCCATCTTGAGTTGAGAATTCTTTCAATTTCTTAAACTGTGTTTAAAGAGTTGTTGGGAGATATGTTTAACAATGATCATTGTTATAGTCGGTTAAATTCTGGATGAACATAGGGTTTCAGTTTGAATTTGTTAATAACAGGATGTAGATTCTTTCACATTTTTGGAATTTTCTGTTGAAAGAAACAAATGCCAGCAATATCAGAGCTGTGAACAATGAACTTGACTTTATTTTATTTTATTTTTATTTTTCTATATTTTGGACTTAGGCAAAGAAGTGTGATGTGACATCATACATGATGGAAGTGTGTCACAGTCACATGTCACAATCATGTGACAAAAGAGAAGAACATAGAAGATTTTGGAATAAATGATGTCATATAGCATAGTAATAATATGTTAGCCTTATGAAAAGTACATGGACTTTAGGATAGGTTAGTTGTAGTATGCATATAGACTATCTTATACTAGGAACTCTATTGAGTTCTCTTATGTTACTCAATACAAGAGTATACTTTTGTCTTAACTCTTAGATCTAAGTCATAACAAGCAATATGATACAGTATGTATAACTGACAACCACTTACTAATAGAGTGAAATTGTTAGGGAAAAGTTTTAATATAAGTAATATAACTTGAACTGATTATTAATAGTATATATACTAAGATTTATATACTAGTGTTCTTGCTTTGAGTTATAGCAATCTGAAAGAAAAGTAGGTATAAAAAGACTCTGTTAAAATAAGTGGAAAAGATTTAAAGTGATAATAAACACTCAGAATTTTAGAATGAGACAGTATACTAATATAACAAATACCTAGAGTAATAATAAACACTATAGATATTATAAGTAGCTATTTAGTTCATAATAATAAAATATACTCATCTTAATATTGTAAAACAAAACTGAGATAAATAAAAAACTACACAAAAATAAAAGAAGTAAATTATATAATATGTAAGATTTAAAAAATATATTAATAAAAGTATATATATAATATTAGGTTAATACAAGAGAACTTAATGAAGTTCTAAGTATAAAGTGTCTACCTTATATATACTTGGCTGTTAGTCTGTATTATACTAAACCTAGTCTATTTTAAAGAGCATGTATATTACATATCATTATTTTGGAATCTTCTACATTTTTCTATATAACATATAACCATGATTGTAACTGTAATATATGATATATATATGACTATTATATATAATGTTACACTAATTCCTAACCCTAAGTTCAAAAATAAGAAAATAGATGAAAAAGAAATAAAAATGAGAAGAAATAGAGTCCACTGTCTTTAACTCTAATATTACTCCCTCTTTAAGGTTTTTCTTCTGAAGAAACTAACTTCCATTTTTGCCAGTTTTTCTCTAACTTCTTTAAATACTCATCCTTGAATTTTCTATTATCCTATTTATATGTCACATTCCATTCCAGCCATCTATCTCATAACCACATATAACACTTATTTTCCTCATCCACACTTTCTAAACTCTTCCAGTATAGATCAACTCTCTTCATTCCCTCTCTAATATCTTTGCTAATTCTTACAAAACTCCATGGACTCCATTCATAGCATCTGAGAATTACTATTAAACCAGGGTAACTTGTTTAACAGTCTCCATTCCAGATAACTACTCTAGATAGTATACCTAGTATATAAACCAGTAGTTTACACTGTATTAGCTTATTCTGAAATTTGACTAAAACTGATGCTCTTTTCTGATGTTGGTGACAATATATCATACCATCCTCCAGTGGTTCTAATCCACTAAGTCTTCCAAGTCCACTTCTAAAATATGAGATTAGTATGACTAGTAGAGACACAACACATAAGCAAAAGCCAAAGATTGTTCCAATTCTATCTTCTGTGTTCTCAGATAACATACTAATAACTTATTTAGACTTCTAAGATATCTTATTGGATCTCAGATAACAAGGTATGAACTATGTCTAACATCATACAACATCTTTGCCATATACTTCCTTAGTAACTCTTCCCTTCTAAAGTTCTTTTCTTCTACCCTTTCCAGCTTCTCTTGTTGTCTTACTTCTATACTCATCTTTTCCTCAAACTCTGCTACTACTTCCTTTGTATTTTCCAAGTCTTCTTCTTTTTTTCATATATCATACTCCACTATAAATCTTTTCCATCACACCAAATACTTCACAACTCTCTTTATTTTTCTTTTATTCAATATTTTTTCAACTTCCCATTCTTCCACTCTGTCTATCTTTACCAGTTTTGCTTCTTCTATTGTCTGCCCCTCTACTTGTTTTCTATATCACACTACTTGACTAACATCCATAACTAGGTGAATTCTCATTGAAGTTGGCAGTCATAATTTGACTACATTAGTAAAAACTACTTCATTAATAATATATGGACCAACATATCAATCCACTAATTTCTTTGCCAGTCATTTCTTGAATATTAGATCTTTTATACTTAACATCACCTTATCTCCCTTCTTTCATTCCTCTACTTGCTGCTTTATCTCCTTCTATACTTTTCTTGGTACCACTTCAGCTTCTTCTTGTATTTTTTTCATTCTTTCTGCAAATTCCATTGCCTTCTTTATTTTTCCTTTTCTTCTAATATCTGCTCCCATCCTCAATTCTCTTCTATAGTTTACTATGAACAAAGACACCTTAGTTGCTGAATGTATCTTGTTGTTAACTATAAACTCTGCTATCACTAACCATTCTGGCCAATCTTTTTGTTTATGATCAACAAAAAACCATAAATATTGTTCTAGTTCCTGGTTTATTCTTTCAGTTTGACCATCTGTTTGTAAATGGAATGATGTTGACAACTTCATCTCAATTTCTAACATTTTGTTCAACTCCTTCATCAACTTCACTGCAAGCTATGGTCTCCTATCTAAGATTACACTCTCTGATAACCTGTGCAACTTCCATATATTATTTCTAAACAGCCTTGCTAAATCTTCTACTGATATTCTCTCTGTTATTGCCATAAAATATGTTATTTTAGACAACCTATCATATACTATCAGAATCATATTCTTTCCAACTACCAATAGCAACTTTGTGATGAAATATACCATTAGATGTGTCCATAGTTTTTCTGATACTTCACTCAACTTCAACTTCCCCTTGATACTTCTATCTGATTCTTCATCTTTTGACATAAATCACAACCATCCATATATTTTCCTACATCTCTTATCACTCCCAGCCACCAGTAATTCCTCATTACTAACTCTGTTGTCTTCCACCTTTCTCTATGTTCTGCCACTGATACATCATGATGTAACTGGATAATTTTTACCCTCAACTTCTCATCCTTTGGTATATATATCTTTCCTTCTTTTAACACCAAGTCTTTTTCTATTCACCAGTTATTTCCTCACAATACTTTAACCCCTGTCTTTTTTATTTTCTTTACTACTCTAACTACTTCTTTATCCTTTCTTTTAGCTATTTTTATTTTTTCTACTATTTCTACTTCAGATTCTTTTATCACTACTTTAACTAAACTATAAAACCATTGTTCTTTAATTAATGTCTGGTTTTCATTGTTCTTTTCTACACCTACTTTCCAGTCTAGTCTTCTATTAAGTTCATCTGCTTTTCCCATTTTTATTTCTGATATATGTACATGTTTTAAGGTAAAATTATATTTTGACAGATAGAATACCTAATAGGCTTGTCTTCTGTTCAATTTCTATGCCTTCATAAAATATTCTAAATTCTTACAGTCCATCCAGACCTCAAATTTGAACTTGGTGCCTTCTAACAAATATCTCTAGTTTTCCAATCTCCTGATTATTGCCAATATTTCCTTATCATGAATTTTGTAGTTTCTCTCTGTCTTATTTAGAGATTTTGAGAGAAAAGCTATGAGTCTCCATTTTCTATCCTCATATTCTATAGATAAAACTCCTTCTTTTATAAATCTCTCTTTCAGTTCCTTGAATGCCTTTTCTTGTCTCTCTGTCTAATCCCACTTCTGATCCTTTTTTACTAGATCATGCAATAGTCTGGCTATAAATATGAAATCTTTAATGAACTACTGATAATAATTAGCTAATCCCAAAAACTTCTAGATGTCTTTGACTCTCTTTGGGATTGGCCAATCTAACACTCCTTTTACCTTCTCCTTCTCTATTTTAATTCCTTATAGCCCAATCACTACTCCTAAAAACCCTACTTCCCTAACTTTCCACTTACATTTTTCTGGTTTTACATATAGGTTATTCTCTACCAACCTCTTCACTACTTCCTCTATCTCTTTATCATGTTCTTTCTCTTCTTCCACTCCCACAATTATATTGTCAATGAAGTTTGCTACTTCTTCAGTGTTGATCAAGTTTCATAGGATTTTGTTTATCATTATTTAGAATGTTGCTAGAAAATTAGTTAGTCTAAAGAACATAACTGTAGATTCAAACAATCCTTCCAGAGTTATAAATGCCACCTTCTACTTGTCTCTCTTTTCTATCCATACATTATTATATCCCTATTGTAAGTTTAATTTAGTAAATACTTTTTTCATACTAATGTTTTCTACAATATCTAAAATTAGAGGTAAAGAGTAATTATTTTTAATTGTCTATTCATTTAAATATCTATAGTTCTGTACTATCCATTTCCTACTATCCTTCTTTCCTATAAAAAATATAAATACTATTTAAGGCAACTTTGAGAGTCTAATATATCCTTTTCTCAATTGTTCTTCAATGAACTCTTGCACCTCTCCTCTCTCTTCTCTTAACAATGGATATATCTTCTCTTTGCTCAGCACAAACTCTTCTTTCACTTCTATTGCATGGTCCTATACATTCTTTGTTGGTATTCTCTCACTCACTTTCTTTTTAAAAATATAAATCCACTTGTGAAATCTTTGAAGAACCAATTTCTTAGCTTCTTCTTTAAAATTTGCTACTTTTTCTTTCTCATCTCAGATTTCTCATTCTTCTGTCTCTTTCTTTACCTCTATTGTTCTTTTCCTTTTTTTCTTCTACTTCTTCTCTTCTCATTTCTTTAATTCTTTTTTTTCTCTTTCTCCTTTTGCTTTTGCCATCCCAACTTTCTCTGCTTTAGTCTCTATTGTTTTCTACACTCTTCTGGACACCTTGTCATCATTATCTCTTCTATTCTCTAGTCAATTTCAGGATTGTAGTGAACAAGCCATAGTATTTCCAAAATCACACTCCACTTCTAACCTCTAATCACATTAATTTCTATTCTCTCTTTATACCTTTGATAGTAAATATTAACTTCTATTATATGCTTGATTGGTTCCTTCTTGTTGAAAGAACTATTTTTTTTATATATATTGGTCTTTCCATTTTCTTCAACTTAAACTCCTACTTGTCAAGATCAAAGATCATGGACTTAGTTGTTTCTGACTTTCTTTTTTTATTTCATTTTCTTTTTGATTTATTTTTCATTTTTCTATTTTTAGAACTCTGGGGTTAGGGTTAGAAATGATCAGTCACACAGTCACATCAGTCACATCAGATGGTGTGGTCACAACATTGATCATAAGACTTAAGAGAAGAAAGTAGAAGGTTTTGGAACAAAGTAATATCATACAACATGGACACTATATATTGACCTCATGCTTTACACATGGCCATTTAGGATAGGGTGCACAGTAACTAGCATGGTGTTATAAGACGAGAGTATGAACAGACTTTGGCTAGAGTTAGGGTTATCTAGATATAGATAAGATAGTAATTATTAGTCTACAACAGAGGAAGAGTATGTGACCTAGAAGTCATGTAACAGGATTTAGAATAGTCTAGAAGGATTGAGAAAAGTCTAAATCAGAGTTAGAGTTAGAGATGATATCAAGAAACTATGGTTCCTCATAGTATATACATAGTGCATATATATACAATAGAGATTAACAGTATGACATCAGGGCACATACATATGGCATGGTGGCCTTAGTAATAGGATATGAGGTAGAGGCATGGACATAAGGGCCAGTAGATATTGTTGTAGTATAGACCATGTTATATTTATATAAATAGAAGAACAATACAGTGAGAGCTCCTTGTCGAGTTTTCTTATAATCCCCACTACTAGATAGCCTTCTGTGAGCTTTGTTAAAGTAAGCATACTACAAGTGCCATTTCAGCAAGTAGTTGCTATAACACATGGACCATCTGTAGGAGTATATAATATAGATTATTTTGTAAAAAGCTTTCTATTGAGCTCTCTTGTGTTACTCTAATACAAGAGTTGTGCTTTCATCCAATCCAAAGGATCTAAGTTCATAACACTACTTTCTAGCAAGCTCTGAACTTATAACTAATCCTATTGCACCACTATCTAACAATACCTCTACTATTACTCTCTTCTGTATATCAATTTTTTGAGACCAATCTTTACTATTACTTCTCTTAGCATGTCTTTATTGTCTAGGTTGTAGTAGGGTCTATTATTCATTACTCCAGAGAGCATTACAAACCTATTGTAATTATGAAAGCCTAATTGAGGACTACTAAACTCTCTTCTTCATTTAAATTATTTCTATTATTTTTATTATTTCTATATTTCAATCTTCTCCCTTGTTCTACAATTTTCTAATTCCTGTAATTTCTTACAATATAACTAAATCTCCTATAGCTATAACAGTTCCTTTCTCAGTCTACCTCTATTATATATAGATTATACCAAGGTATGAACTCTACCTGCTATTGTATACAATGACTATATTCATTTTCTTTATTCTCTTTATTGGAACAGATTTTATCAATGTTTACTATTGAATCTCCTATCTCCTAGGTCAAACTTGGGACTGAGACAATTGTTATCTTTGTATTCTGCTAGCATTTACTAGTATATTCACTCTTAGTGCTAAAGACTCTGTCTTTCTTCATCCTCTCAATCTTTTTTCTTTCCTTCTGCTCTTTCTCCAATGTCTATTCAAATTTGTTACTCACTCATACCATTGCTTAATGCTCCTAGAAGACATTCTGATTCTATTAGTTTTCACCTGACTATCTCATTCATTTCTTTCTTAAATTTTTCCACCAATGGTTTTATTTCATATTCACTTCCTTTTACTATTCTCCTAAACTCCTACACAAACTCCTCTATTATCTTACTTTCTTGTTCCATCTTCTTCAACTCCACCACCTTCATTATATTATTATCTCCTTTGTTAAATTTTTTCTTTAAGTCCGCCAAAAATTCCCACTCTTTATATTTTCTATTATATTCTTCTTCTACATATCTGCCAATCTTCCTTACATATATGACAACACCCACTATACCTGCTTCTCTACTGCTATGTCTCTCATTCTCATCCTGATGTATAACCTACATGCTATCAAGAAACTGGAAACCTTACTTGCTTTCTCATTAAACATTTGTGACTTTGCTTGTCAAAATTAAAAATAGTAGACTTAATTTTTCTTTTCTTTTTTTCTTTCTATTTTATTTTATTTTTCATTTTCTTTATATTTTGGACTTAGAGTTAGGTTTAAGTGTGATATTATATGTGACTATCACAAACTATCATATAATATAACTTGATATCACATATAAGCTAAATATGATGTTTTTTATTAAAACCAAAGTTGTTTGATTTATATAGTACTACTTCTAACTCTCTTCTGCCTCTATCTTTCATACTACTTATGAATATCTTTGATGAGTGTAAATTACCTTTAACAAACAACTACTAACCTAAATAGTTAATAGATCACTCAAATAGTCTTAAGTTGTAAAGAATTTCATGGAGATCATAAGAAAACTTGATAAGAAGTCTCCAATATAATTCCATACTATATATACTACCAGTACAAGTCCTATTCTAAACTATGTATACTATCCATAAGTTTACTATATATATACTATAAGAATAATATGCTGTAAACATATACTCTGATATTATTATTCTAATTTCTTCTACTATGTTTTAGATTTATGATGTCACATCAAATGTGACATGTTATATAACTACTATTACATACTTTTTTATCAACCAAAAAAGAAAGAAAGACAGAAAATTAAATTAAATTAAAATTAAGAAAAATAGATTAAAATAAAATAAAATAAATAGATTTAAGTGTATTATGAAACAACCAATATGATCTATTAATTACAATTATACTAATAATTGTGACATTAGAAGATTAACTATTAGGCACATATTTTATGTTAATAGAGAACTTATATTATAGTTAACAAAAAAACAAAAAATTATAGCCACTTCTATAACTGAAGCTAAATACATGGTGGTATTTAGGACAGTGCAACAAATTAAGTAGTCATTATCATTCTTTAATAAAGCTTCTTGTTATATCTTATGACTCAAAGTTAGAATCAAAAGAGTAAACCTTGGATTGGGTTAATTACAAGAGAACTTAATAGAGTTCTTGATACAATGTATCTACCTTATATATTATACTAGTTGGTTCATGCTACTACTATATCTAGTCTATCTTAAAGACCATATATAAATCTTAAGGTCAACATATTAAACACATTATATAATATCATTGTTCCAAAAGCTTTTGCCACCTTCTATTATGACCATGTGACCATGTAACTGTAACTATGACAGTTGTGACTGCAATATCACACTAAACCCTATCTTTAAGTAAAGATGAAATGAAAATAGAAAAAAAATGAAGTCTATCATTTGTAATTCTAACACTTCTTTTCTCTAAAAACAACCAATAATACTATTCATTAACAATAACAGGGCAATTGACATAACAAAGATTTCCCCAAGTTATAAGAGAGCTAAGCATATTGATATATGATATTACTTCATCAAAGAAAAAATCAAGACAGAAGAATAAGAATTCTTACCAGTTTATATTTCTAGCAAGATTAATACAGCAGATCTGCTGACAAAGTTACTTTCAAAGAGTATCATGAGAAACTTCACAATAGACTTAGAACTCTATAAGCTAAAAGAGGCATGGGAGCAAGAGAAGTCAGTTGAGTAGACAATTATAATAGAGCACAATTGTTATAGTATACTTGGATACTAACATTTTTCTTTGCTTTTATCTATTTTTCTTGATTTAATATTTCTTTTCTTTTGACTTTTCTTTTCTTTTTCTTTTTCTTTTTTGACAATTAATAGGCACATGATATGTCACATAATATGAAGTCATAGGTCTAGACTCCGGAAGAAAAGACTAGAAGAATGATATCAGGGCACATGTATATAGTATGGTGTTCTTATAGAAAACATGAGGTTGATACATGGTGGAAGCATAGACTACATATGGACATTAGGGTAGGGCTATTTATTATTAGCATGAACCATCTATCTATTGTATAAATAGGATAGCAATACATTGGAGACTCCTTGTTGAGTTCTCTTGTGATCTCACTTGATATCTGTCTTGAGATTTATTGCTTGTGTTGCTATTGGTCTTTTGACTAGTGGTTGCCACAACAACAATGGACAGAATTTCCATTTATATTTTCTATCTTCTTTCAAGTAATATTTCTAAAATAAATCTATTTGATCATGGCCATTTAACAGTCTGACAGACTGCTAGGTAATGCTTGGATCACAACTATACAGTTATATCAAACTTGGACCATAACTTGACAGTTTTATATAGTTATAAAAGAACTAAATTTTAATATAATGAGTCTTAGCTGTTTACACACTAGAGTGTTGGACTGAGTATTTTTGTCAATAGAATGTAATATATTTTTTGTAGCAGGAAGACCAGTATTCTGGAAGAGCAAGAGACAAGAAACAGTAGCACTGTCCA
>JAJOHK020002146.1:0-10214 GCA_022457215.2 Leucocoprinus gongylophorus
ACTATTACTCTTTTGTATATATACTTCTGTATTTAAGAATTAGATCTTAGACTTAACAACATCAATTATTCTTATTAATACCACCTATTATCTATCATCACTACCTTTTTATACTGAATTTCTGAATTACTGTCAAGTTATCTAAGTTTTAAGTATCAGTGAGTAGCTTATTTTGTAATACTTATAATATAAGACTACTTAATGTACTATTGACTATTTTAGTTAGTGGTTACTATAACACTTCATATTTTAGTCAAATAACCTTGAAAAGAAGCTTATAAGCTTATCTTTGGTCAATATTAGAGTCTATAATCTATAAGATTTCATACTCAAGTTTCACATTGATAATGACTAGTATTAAGGCAAATTGAGTTCTTTTAGAAAAAGAAGTAGCTAGTTTGAGTATAAAAATGTAAAAATCTAAATATATGAAGTATATAGACTTTAAAAAACAAAAAGTAAATAATAAAGTATCAGATTAGACAATGATTTCATAATCCAAGATATTTTTTAAAAAGCTTGTTAAAAAGCTGAATAGTTCTGAAAAATTAAGCCTTTATAAAAATCTTATTATTTATTTTGAAATCAAGTATAAAAAAATACCATATATTAGTAAACTTTTAGTAGTGCTGTTAGACTGTAGAGATTTAAGCTTTAAGTATACTTTATAATTTATCAAAATTAATAGTAAAGTTGTAAGCTCAGGATAAATATTACATTTACAGTATACCAAGATACTATAATAATAGCCCTTATTAGCAAAGAATAGAAAGATACTAGTAGTAGTACTAAGAATATTATTATAGAAAAACTCTGTAAGAAATAAGAATTTAGACTAGTTATCTTGTTAATAATTACAATATATATGAATATATTGCTTTAGAGTTTAGTTCATATATTTGGTTTGTTTATCACTTTCAAGATAATAATCTAAAGATATATCTAAAGTAATACCTAATAAATAAAAGAAGTTTGAGATAAACTTCAAGCTATAGTTAGAAATAATATAAAAGAGAATACTATGTTTAAAAAATATATAAAAAATAAAGATATATGCTAAGTCCACAAAAGTTATAATATTGTAGATAGAGATAAAATTACTTATTGGAGTTTATTCTTAACCTCTCTAATGTCTTTTCCAAGTCCTATAAATTTTCTAGAGAATAATTCACACTCATCAAGTAAATTTGTAAATATAATATAGAAAATGAATTAATTTAGAGACTTAGTAGAAATAGGTGTAGAAGTAATATAAAAGTAATATTATGACTAGTCTAACTTTATTATATAGTCATAATGTAAAATGAGAATATTCAAATGTTAACTAAAAATAAGTGTAACACTTAATAGCTATAGTTTTTAAATACAAAAAAAGATATTTTAATAATAAGATACTGTATATATTCTGGGATTGTTAATTGGAACATTATGAAATTCATTATGAAATAAAGAGGTTTTTATCTATAGAGTAATAGATAATTTAAATGGAGTATGATCTGTTTTGGAAGAGAATAAGTGAGTTTAGATAAGATTGGTATTATCTAGAACAGATGACAGATTTAATTAGATTAGTATGTAACAGATATCTTCAGTAAATCTAAAACTGAAGTTCTTGTTCCTTATTATCTATATAATCTCAAGATTAATTTAGAAAAGAGTGTACAATTTCTAATTGGTACTATTTACTTTCTTTCAATATTTAAGTAAGAGGCTTTGAAGAAATTAAGAAATATCTCAATACAGGTTTTATTTGGTTAATATTCTTTCCTCAATACTCTAGTTCTCTTTGTTAAAAAGAAAAATGAATTAATATGTCTCTACATCAACTTCTGTGATCTTAATCACATTACCAAGAAGAATTGCTATTTACTTTCACTCATTTTAGACTTACTAGACTTACTTTACAAAGCCTGGATATATATCAAAATAAATCTTTGTTATATGCACTACTTAGTCCATATATGTTAGGAATAGACCAGCCACTGAACCAGTTATGCTAAAAGTGTACAATGTCAAGCTTAGCTTTGACATCTGACTAGTACTATATATGTACTTCATACTGTACTTCTGATAATATAGTTAGTAAAAACAAAACAAATAGAAAACCACTTTTAGGACTCATTATAGATTTTTTGTGTAGTCTTTCAGCAATTTATGATATATTTTTTTCTCTTCTGAACTTACTATATCAGACAATAAAGTCAAAATCATTTAAGATTGGCTAGAACCAAAGAAAGTCAAGAACATCCAGTTCTTCTTAGGTTTTGTAAATTTAGAAGTTTAACAACTTCTGTTGTAATGCTTTCAACTCTTTTAAAAAGATATTTATCTTTGTGCCTATTCTTACTTACTAAATTTCTAATACTCAACTTATCATGAAAATAAATGTTTCTAACTATACTTTCACTACAATTCTTTTTATTATGAATGAAAAATAAAGTTCATCTAGTTGTTTTTTACTCTTAGACTTTTATCTTTGCAAAGTTAGACTACAACACTTATAACAAGAAATTCTCAGCCATTTCTAAATCCTTCAAAATTTAGTGCTATTATCTCAAAATTTTAGTCTTTTCCATCAATATTATTATAAATTATAAGAACCTTAAGTATTTTTCCACTACTAAAATTTTGATATGTAAACAAGTACAGTAATCTGAGCACTTCTTACAATTTAATCTTATTATCTAGTTTTATTTAAGTTATTTTAGCACCAAACTGAATGTTCTTACTAAATAATAGAATATCTATTCTAAAAAAAAGAATACTGGTTATACTACAATTAACTTTTACAACTTCAAATCTATTTTCATCTATAAACAACTTATAGTCTTTATCTGAGTAACAGTTTTGATTACTTTCTCATTTTATATAGTAACAGTTGTTAATTTCAACTTTCTTTACCAAGATATTTGTATAAAGCTTTCAAATAATCTTATTATTACAAAATATAATTCTGTAGAAGATTACTATTTCATAAATATTTTTTTCTTGATAGTATTATAGTATACTTGAACCTTTGGATTTTCTTTTTCTTTTTCTTTTATTTATTTTTCTTGATTTGATTTTTCTTTTCTTTTCTTTTTTTATTTATAGAAGAATAAGCTAAAATAATATCAAAACACATATTTATGTAGTAATGTATTAAGAATTTCTTGTCAAGTTCTCTTATAATCCTTATAAGATTCTTACTCTATAAGACTACTTAATATATTATTAATCATTTTGATTAGTGATTTTTATAAAAGATAATAGAATTTATGTACTATCTTTTAGTAACTTTCATATATACATACTTCAGTTATGATCATATGTTAGCTAGCCACTTTAGTTAAAACAAAATACTAAAACTTGTTTATTATAAATATTCCTAGCTGAGCCTCTATATAAATGTATAGTAATTCTACAAGTCTGTTATATACTATCTAATATTTATATTATTTTATTATAAATCATATTTCATTTTAATTAATTATTAATCTAAGAACCAAACACTATATTTTTTATCAATTCTATGGAGTTCTAAATAGTAATGTCAAGTTCACAAACAGTGGACTTAGTTTTTTCTTTATTTTACTTTTCATTTTTATTTTATTTTCAATTTGTTTTTCTATTTTCTATTTTTAGAACAACTAAGGTTAGGGTTGATCAGTTACGCTATCACCATCAGTCACAATCTGATGGCATAATCACAAGACAGATTATGAAACTTGGGAGAATTTAGTAGAAGATTCAAGAACAAATGACATTATACAACATGGATATCACATGTTGGCCTCATAAACTACACATGGTTGTTTAGGGTAGGGTGCACAATAGTTAGCATGGACCATCTGTAAGACTATATAATGTAGACTAGTTTGTAGAAGAGTTCTCTATTGAGTTCTCTTATGTTTCTCTAATACAAGAGTAGTTCTTATTTCTAACCCTAAGGAATAAGTTCATAACAAGTAACCTCATGTTATGAGACATTTTAGACACTAACAAGTTTCCTTTCTTTTATTTTATTTTTCTGATTTTGTTTTTCTTTTTTCTTTTGTTTTTCTTTTCTTTGATTGATAAAGAGACACATGACACAATAGTCGCATGACATGATGTCATAGGCCTAGAACATGGTGAAAGGGTCTAGAAGGTAACATCAGAGCACATATACACAACATAGTGGCCCCAAGTAGAAAATAAGATGGATATAAGGTTAAAGCATGGACAATAGAGTAGGCTTAATTATTGATAGCATGAACCAGACATGTTTTGTATATATAGGACTTTAATTTAGCAGAGACTTCTTATCGAGTTCTCTTGTAAACTTCTTACATTATATTTACCTAAGAGATTTACTTGCTGTATAATCATTAGTCTTTGTGACTGGTGGTTGCCACAACACTTTATGATGTTCAACAACCTAGAGTATACATAGCAGTAGAATATTATTAGATTAATACTTTTGTATTTAAGAATATTAGTTACTATATATAATTTCTTGGTCTGATAATTAACTTAAATTATGTTATACTTATTCTAAATATATCTAAACTCTTTTTTTGAAATACAATTATATGATGAGGTTATCTAAGTACAACAATCTTTTATTAAAGTTAAGGTTATTTTTGTTAGAGTTAAAGATAGTAGACTTTATTTATTTTATCTTAATTTTTTTCTTTTCTATTTATTTTTTTATTTTAAACTTAGAGTTAGAATTAGTATGACATTACATAATATATCATAGTATCACATATTTAGTTACAGATCACATGATACAGTTACAAGTTATAAAGAATATTATAAAAGATTCTAGAATATATATGTTGACTTTATAAGGTAAACATATGCTCTTTAGAGTAGGCTAGGTTTAGTGTAGTATAAACCATTAGTCTAGTATATATAAAGTAAACAGATTATACTTAGGAACTTTATCAAATTTTCTTATGTTATTTAATACAAGATTATTCTTTTACTTTAACTCTTGAACCTAAGTCTATAACAATCTTATCTATATAATACTACTTTTAATCTGTCTTCCAATTCCATCTTTTATGTTATTTGTATATAATTTCAACAAGTGTGAATTGCTCTTAACAAAGTCTTATATTATTTAGATACAATTTAAATTTTAACATTATAAATTTTACAGATTTTTCAAATAACTTTTATCATATAAAAAAAGGCTATTACATCAATAATAGCAATATAAAAGTCTCAAATAATAGTGTAGAAACTGCAAGGTTTGGTAAATACAGAGAGTTGTCAATTTCTGACAAGATTATTAATAATATGTTGGTTATAATATATAACAAAGTTTGATTTTCCTCCAAAGATAGATAAAAAGTTATTAATCTATTTATCCAGTCAATTAATATATTATACTAGATAAGATAGTTGTATTTAAGAGTTAAAAAGTAAGAAAAGTCAAGTAAAGTAATATAGAAGCTTAGATTTATATATTAACTAGAAAGAAATATAGTAACAACTCTAGAGATAATGTTATTTAATGAGCTGTTAAATAAGTGAAGGTTAATTAAAGAGATTGAGAAAGTCTTCAGGTTATAAATAACTACAAACTTTGAGTCTACAAAGGATGCAGAGTCCTAAGAGTTATTCTTTATTTTTTTAAGAATTTCTTAGAAGTTGTAACCATAGAAGGATTAACAGTTACAAAAGTATTATAGTTTTTAAAAGAGACTAAAGTTTATATTATAATTTAAGTCTTAGAGTAAAAATAACTTGATAGAGTTTCAAATACAAGCTAGTTTATCTTATATACTATAGACTATGGTCTGTGTACACACTACTATTAATATCAGAGTTCAAAACAATAGACTCTAACTATTTTACTTTTACTTTTCTCATTTCTCATTTCTTATATTTTTGAGGACCTAGGGTCAGGGTTAATGTGACATCACTGTCACCCCAGTCACATGATAAGGTCACAGTCACAATCATACAGTCATATGTCACATGGAAGGTGTAGAAGGTTCTAGAAGAATGATGTCATACAGCATATATAATACATGTTGGCCTTAAGGCAAACACATGGCTGCTTAGGATAGGCTAGAAGTAGTTAGCACAGACTATAAGGTTTTAGTATATAAGATAGATAATCCTATATAAAGTTCTCTATCAAGTTCTCTTGTGTTAATCCAATACAAGATTCATTTACCTATTCCACTCTAAGGACTTAAGTTTGTAACAATTAACCTATCCTAATGTTTATATGCTTTTTATAAGACCAACATGTTATTGCTGTTAGAGCAACTGGATAAAAGAACAAAGCACTTTAAATTTCTAGGAAATTCTAAGTCTATTGTCCAAAATATTACTAAACTATTGTTGTAACAACCATCAATCAAGATAGTTAATAGTGTACTAAAGTAATCTTATAGATGAGAATCTTGTAGAGATCATAAGAGAACTTGACAAGGAGTTTCCAATGTATTCCTACACTATATATACTATAAGTACATGGTCAGTGCTAGTAATAAATAATCTTATCCTAATATTTATGTATTAGTTATAAGTGTATCATATATATATTATAAGGTGAACATACTATAAACATGTATCTTGATATTATTCTTTCAGCTCTTTCTCTTAGATTCTAGGACTATAACATTATGTCATGTAACATATCATATAATCACAATTTTTTTTACATCAACAATTTATTATGTGGGTGCAAAGACAAGCCACAGTAACTACTTAGTAGCTACAATATATTAATGGACAAATAACATGAAAAAGGAAAAAGAAAGAAAAAAAGAAAACAAACCTATTTATACTAACAGGATCACTATATTACTATACTCTACTTTCAAAAGAGTTCCTGTTGTTTTTTACCATGCCAATCCCTATTAAAATGGTTATGCCAGTAAAAACAACTAGAGCTGTCTGCTTGATGATCTCCTTTGCAATTCATGTATTTGAAGACATGAGGACATAGCTCACCATCTTTGGTAGCCATTCAATTTGCTTTCTTATTCTTCATGCAATACCATACTTTCTCCCTGTGATGTTTGGTCATATAAGTTCCATAGCACTTAGTACATCTGGAGATGTGAGAGCAACAGTTGAGTATCAAATGTCCCCATTTCCAGCAGTTCTTATACTGTAGAATATCCAGGTTCATATTGGTACTGTGAATAGTCACAATGAATTGTCCAGCATTAAATCAATGATTGATAATGTTCTTTACTGAAGAACTGCTCTAGGAATCCCAGATGTCTACCCAAACTACTGCCATATTGGATTTAGAAGACACTTTAATGACACATGGTTTTGAAGCTAACACAACATCCTTAAATAAGTGCAATTCTTTAAGAATGCCCTTAATGTAGTCAGAAGTAATGACTCCTTGATTGGTCTTGTATGGAAGTTCAATGATCTTTATATATGACTTGGACTTAGGAAGATACAAATCCTCAATCAAATCTGAATTGATATTTTCAATGTTTTTCAAATATTTCTTGATTATTGATAAATCAAGTGTGTTAGCTAGCTTATTCATTGTAATGATAATTCTATTGTTGGTTACATGAATGAAATCTGTGATAATGTCTGATTTGGAATTTTTCAAACATTTGTTGATATTAGAAATGTGAATATGAGCTAAATTGATAATCAACTTAGTATTTGTTTTTACCATAGGAATTATGATCTCTTTTCTCGATAGCTCTCTAATCATCATATTGATCTTGGGTTTCCTATTACCCTTGCCACTATTTTTTACTTTCAACATTTTTCCTACTTCATCAGCTGACAAAGAGAGAAATGCTTCCTTAACTTGTAAAACCTCTTCAATATTACATGAGACATTTAATTTTGAAGCCTACACATATGACTTTTTTATATTTGAAGGTTTTGGAATGTTTTTGATAACTGTTTCAATGTTATTGTTCAAAGAAGTAGGTACTATTGGCTTTGTAGTGGGAGGAGGAGGGACCACTGATTTAGGCAGAGATGTGGTAGGATTCGAAAAAGTTGGATTTTCTTTTGAATTTGCAGATTTAGATGATATTGTCTCAATTTTCCTGTAAATGGGCACAATTCTATCTCTGACACTTTTTTGAATAGTCAGAGATGCTTTCTTATCAAAAACAAGAAGATCCCATTTTGATATATATATCATTTCAATGAGTTTCCAAAGACTCTTGATAACCAGAACAAATTCTCCAACAAGTGGCTTTTTGTCCACTAGATGATTTGAAATGTATAAACCTATTTATTCGATAGATTTGAGAATGTTAGCAGTATCTTCAGATCCAGAATTCTTAGTTCTGAATATTGATACTGCATAAAAAGCTCCATCCCAAGAGCTAGTGATCACTAGTTGATTGTTACCATAATCTAATAAAGAAAGGCCAGAATAATCAGATTCCACCCTACTCTTACTACTTGAGCCTGTATTAGGTAATGGAACATGAGGTGATAACATATATTCTCCTGCTAAAGGAACACATGAAGGGGGTGAGGCAGGAGTAGTTGGAACATCCATGCTTCAATCCATAGATAAATTATCCTAAGGCCTCTGGAAACCAGAGCTTAGGAATGGACTGATGAAAGATGATGATATTTTCTTGTTGTTGGATTGTTTTGATTTCATGATGAACTCACTTGTAGTAGTAAAAGATGATGAAGAAAATACAAAATGTTACTATTTCTTATGAGTGCTAACTATATAAGATGGTAGTAGGAGAAAAGAAGCAATGTATATAATCACAATTACATATTTCTTTATCATTCAAAAAGTAAAATTAAATTAAAATAAAATCAAAATAAAATCAAAATAAAATATAAGAGTTCAAGCATATTATGACAACTATATACTTATCTTTAGAAAATTCTAAAAGAATAGAATAGGAATTTCCAAAAGTGATGACTACTCTATATAATAATAGGTCCATTCTAATATGTTAGAATTCTGATTACATAATCAAGGAATGATAATACTTAAGTAATCAGAAACAGCTTAGAATAAAAAAATCAAAATAGAAGAAAGCTAGAGTATTTAGTAGATATTTCCAGAGTATAGAAAAGTGAATGAGTAGATATGTAAATAATACTAGCAGACTTCAGAAGACTACAGAGCATTGCAGAAGAACAAGGGAGTATTAGAAAGAGAGTTAAATAATATATCTGAATAATTAGAAGTATTGGTATACAGCTTAAAGAGATCTGGAGTATAAAAAAAATTAGATGAACAGATGAGTACAGATGGGGAAAAGGATTACAGAACACAAATCAGCCAAAAAATACAAAAGAGAAAAGTTTTAAAAGAGCTAGTCTCCTCATAGTTGCTATGCTATATGATATTACTTATTCCAAAACCTTTTACAACCTTTTCTGTGTCACATGATTGTGTGACCTGTGACTGTGACAGGTGTCATGTTTTGTAACTTGTGTGACCATCATGCATAATATTATATTTTTTGCTTAAGTCCAAAATAAAGATAAAAACCAAAAATAAAATAAAATAAAAAACAGAAAATAAAATAAAAGAGAAAGAAAAATAAAATCCAAGTCCATCATTCACAACTCTAATGGTTTGCTTTCTAGAGCAAAAGGCAAAGATTATTGTTAAGCCTTTTCTTGTACTTGTTATTGATCAACTTGCCATTATTGGCCAGCTTGGATGAGAGGTCTATCCATAGGAAATTTAACTGCTTCTTGACAGCAGGGGATAACAAATTAGAGGTCTGAAGGGTGAGAATTTAGCAGGGAGATTGATTTGACTGATTCTAGGAGGCTGTAGGGTTTGTGGCAGAGGAAGTCTTATCTTGCTTCCTGGAATGAGACTTGAAAGTCTCTTTTTCTGCCTGCTGTACTTGATTGCACTCATAGTCACATTTTGAATAACAATAATCAATGGTTATTGCCAAAGCATATATGTTCTAGAACAAGGTTGACTTCCTTTGTTTCCAGATGGAGATGAAATTCTAGATCTGATTGAGCAAACCCTGGTAGTATCAGTAACATAGTACATTATTCCCCTAACCAAGTTGAGAGGTGTAGTGTATGAAATCTATGTTGTAAGTGAACAGAGAGCCAGTTTTGGAAGATGCCCTGATCTTCCTGGGTCATCAAACTAGTCTTAAGCAGCTCCTGAGAGATAGGTCACTTGCAAAATTAATTTTTTGCAATGTCCATATCAAATTGTATGGGGTTTGTGTGGAAATATATTGGAATAGAGAATCATTGAGCTTATCAAGCTCAGTGCCACTAAA
>JAJOHK020002147.1:0-10213 GCA_022457215.2 Leucocoprinus gongylophorus
CTTATATTTTAAACTTAAACAGGTTCTTGAAGAGAGTCAAATCTGAATACTTTGTTGACTTTATCTATACTAACAATAAAAGACTATTCATTACTACAAATAAAGTAGCTATCACCTCAAACTTAAACATCATTAAGAAATATATCAAAGATCTGAACAACATTGGCTATAATGTTATTAAGAGTCTTAGGCTTTCTTAGTCCAAATCATACTTCAAAATCCTCAGCATTTTTTATTTTGTTGAAGATACTAATCTTTCTATCTTGTTAGAGTTGAAGACAGTAGATACTAACTATTTTTCTTTTTTTTGGGAACTTAGGGTTAGGGTTAGTGTGATGTCACACAGTCACAGTCACAGTCACATAGTCACATATCAGATTGGAAGGATGATATCATGTATAATATATACTAACCTTAAGGCAAATATATGGCTATTTAGAGTAGGCTAGAAGTAGAATAGCATGGACTATGGAGTTTTAGTATATAAGGTAAACAATCCTGTACAGAGTTCTCTATTAAGTTCTCTTGTATAAACCTTATACAAGATTCTTTTTCTTGACTCACTCTAAGATCCTGAGATTGTAACATATCTTATTTGACACCATAGAAGGTATTCTCAAGTCTACCCATATTTTCAATGTTATTACTCTTGTTGTTGTAGCAACCACTCATCACTCAAGGACAAATGATCTCACAACAAGCAAAGCTCTCAGTAGGCTATCAAGTAACGAATGGGGGATTACAAGAGAACTCGACAAGGAGCCCTCGCTGCATTGCTTCTCTATTTATATAATTTACAAGTGGTCTGTGCTACAACAATACGTTTATCTCATGTCCATCCACCATGCTTCTACCTCATGTCCTATTACTCATCCACATGTGTTTTCCTTAAGGCCACCATGCTTCCTACATGTGTCCTGACGTTATACCTTTAATCTCCGCTGTACATGTGCACACCATGTGTACACCATGAGGAACCCATGTCCCTTGACATCATTCCTAACCCTAACTCCTTCTAGACTCTTCCCGATCCTTCTAGACCCTAAGTTCTTCCAGACCGCTCTAGACTCTATCATATGACTTCCAGGTCACGTGCCTATCTCCTAACCCTATGTCCATTTGTAGACTAATAATTACCTAAGGTCCTAACCCTAACCCTAGTCCAAAGTCTGTCCACACTCTTGTACTATAACACTTGTCTTATGTTCATATATTATTAAAGCATTGCCAAAATCTGATATGGCTATCATTTAGGTAGATATTTGGGATTCCTAAAGTAGCTCTAACACCAAATATCAAAATGTTGATTAATAGATGCTTCAATATTAGAAGCTATATTGTTACTATTTGTAAAACTAATATAAATCTAGGAGTTCTTTAATATAAAAATTGCTAGAAATGGGAATACTACTTTTGCTTGCTATGTTTATGGTTTTGATGTCTGAAATATAATAGACCTTACAAACTTATACATTACTACAATTCAGCTTGATACTATAAGGCCAATTTTAAAACTAATCTCCTGTCAAAATTAAAGATAATAGACTTTATTTATTTTAATTTTCTTTTTCCTATCTTCTATATTAGGAGATCTAAGATTAAGATTTAGTGTGATATCATAATCATATATTGGTTACTTGTCACATAATAGAATATTCTGGAATAATGATATCATATAATATATTTAACATATGTTGGCTTTATGGTTTATGCATAGTCTTTAGGGTAGGCTAAATATAGTAGTAGTATAGACCATTTAGTAGAGTATATAAGATAGACAACTTTGTACTAGGGACTCCATCAAGTTTTCTTATAATAACCTAATTCAAGATTCTACTTTTAACTTTGATATTAAGTTCTAAGTCATAACTGTTAGAGCTAAAAGTAGTGGACTCTAATTATTGTTATTTTTATTTTCTTTTTGATTTATTTTCTTTATTCTATTTTTAGAACTAGGGTTAGGGTTAGAGTAATAAGATCATGATGTCACACAATTAGTCACATCAGATGACATAATCACAGTAATGGTCACAAGTCATGAGATGTATAGAAGAATGTAGAAGGTTTTGGAAGAATGATATTATACAATATGTATAACACATGTTGACCTTAAGGTGAACACATGGCTGTTTAGGGTAGGCTAGAAGTAGTTAGCACAGACTATGAGGTTTTAGTATATAAGGTAGACTATCCTATACAGAGTTCTCTATTGAGTTCTTTTGTGTTAATTCTAATATAAGGTTCTTTCTCTTGACTAACTCTAAAGTCCTAAGTTTGTAACAATAACATTCTCCAAGACTTGAAACTCTCAAAAGTGATTCAAATGCATCAATTACAAAGACAACTACTAGACAAATAGTTATAACTGTCTATTTTGAAAACATTACTTCAACCATGACTGATATAATAAAAAATTCCAAAAGTTCTGAGAAATCTGAGCAAACTTAATTCACTCAGTTGTAGATAGCAGTAAAGTATAGTTTTAAAAACTTCAATATACTACTTATTCAAAAGTTTTCTTAGTCAGTCATCTATTATATTCTTAGTTTCTTTTTTAAGAAGAAATGTTATAATCAATGTCTTATATCTAATAGGACAATCACTTATAGTCAACAGATATTGGGATTTATTTGTTATAACTCTATAATTAGTCAGTACCTCATGTAGTAGTGGAGACATTCTCATATTTTCTTACTTATTTCCTTATGTCTGTTAGATATGCAAAGCTTAAACTCTAGTTTTTTTTATTTAACTTTCTTTTTTTTTACTTTTTTTTTCTTTATTTGTGGATCTAGGGTTAGGGTTAAAGTGGCATTATAGTCATACTATTACACATCAGTTACATTAGATAACATAGTCATATTATCACATAATCACATAGAACATAGTAGAAGGTTTGAGAACAATAATATTATATAACATATGCAACATATGTTGATCTCATGGCTAATATATGGTCTTTAGAGCAGACTAGAAATAGCTAAGTACAGACTATTGCTAGTTAGTATATAAAGATAGATATATTATACTAAGAATTCTATCAAGTTCTCATATATTAACCCAATACAAGATTCATTCACTTGACCAATTCTAAGGCTTGAGTTTGTAACCATGTCTATCATATATTTCTTATAGTCTTTAGGTATATATAGCTATAGATAATATCTTATATCTTTATGCTTTACTAGTTGACTTCATTCCTCATTCTTACTCAAGTCTTTGCCTAAGTTGTAATCTGAGCCAAGTTAAAAGTTATAATAAAAGAGAAGAAATCATTGGTATTTCTAATCATCTATCATAGGTCACCTTTTCAAAATTGTCATCTAATAACAATGAACTTCCTAGAGTTATTACTTATATTAACATCTGATACTCTCAACTATATTTCTTGCTAAGAAAGAATATTATTTTTATGATCAATATCTATTCAAACAATTACTAAAGCATCTTAAAATATCTTAAGGATATTAAGGTTGATCTCAGCAATGTTCTTGTTATGACAGAGGACTTTAACATCAGAAATAACAATTGGAATCTGACATATCCTTGTTATGTTCCAACAAGATACTCCAATAACTTAAATAACTCTAACTCAGTTATCAATTTCATGTTTCTTCAAGTTAACTCTAAAGAAATTAGCACTCATTTTATTTTGCCACATCTTTGTCATTCTTTGAATCATGCCTTTTTAACAATTAATATTACCATCAATGAGGAGTTTATTTAAGACAAACAATGGACTATCATCAAAAATAGCAATAAAGAGTAAGATTTTATCAAAGAACTTAGAAATAATTTTGGTAATGTTAATACTTCTGATATTTACAATAGTGAGCTGTTTGAAAAGACAGTATGTAAGTTTACTTTTATTGCAGAAAATCTCTGGAAGAAATACTTCAAATAGGTCAAAATCACTAAGTACTCCAAAGTATGGTAGAATAACAAATGTGGAAAAGACTTGACCTCATACCAAGTCTCTGAATCTATTTCAGATTAGAAGAACTTTAAGAAGACAGTTAGAAGTACAAAATATTTGTTTTTTAATGAGAAAATTCAAGAAATTACATCCACAAACAAATAACTATGAAATCTCATGAACTGGATCAAGAAATGTAGATTACTAGCCATAGAAGCCATCTAATTCAATAAATGTCTATATATTAAATTAGAAAATCTCTAGCAAATACTTTACATGACTTTTAATTTAGCTCAAAACTAGTATATCAACTTATGTTTACTTAATGAAGTCCTATCTAAATAAGTGGTCACTCTTTTTCAAGGCAAAATTCACTAATTGTTACAACCTTAAGCTTGGCTCAGATTGCAACTTAGGCAAAAACTTGAGTAAAGAGGTAGGATTGAGTCAATTGGTAAAGCATAAAGATACAGGCTTGTATATATACCTAGTGATCATAAGTAGAATATATGTAGTACATGAGGAAGTGCATTATTGGAAATAAGGAAACCTCCACTCCTTCATGAGGTGCTAACTGATTATACATGAGGAAAACATAAGGCACAGTAAAGTAATGAAATAAAAATGAATGAAACCCAATACATGTTGTTCATGAGACATCCACCTATTAGACATGAGGTATTAATTGTAACACTAATACAATTAAAAAGTATAATAGTTTATCTATACCCAGATCCAATTATATTTTATAGAGCTATTTTAAAATGTTGGTTTCTAACAACAAATATATTACAAATATTGTGAACATTATTAACACTTGTATCAACCTTGGATATTAGCTAGCACACTTCAAGAATTTGACTTTTATAATCATTCTAAAACTGAACAAGATAGTATAGAACTCTTTTAAGACATTCTACTCCATTGTCCTTCTCAATACTTTGAGCAAACTTATTGAAAAGGTTATTAGCAAAAGATTCCAAAACCTCTGAATCATATCTGGCTTTATTTACTCAAATTAACTAAAGGGTTTGAAATTTCATTCAACTACCAATATTAGTTTTTATTTCTTAATTATTAGCTTTTTTGTTGATTTTAGATAAAGTAGGATTAGATTTCAGAATTTCCACTTTCTTTTCTAGTTATTTTATTAAGAAAATTCAATATATATGGAATAATTCTACTTTATCTTTTTTCAGAGTTGATATAGATATAGATCAAGGATCTGCCTTATTCTCTATTCTATCTACTCTTTATATAACTTTTATCTCCTATTTTAGTTTTTAGTTTTTCTTTTGTTAATGGCAGTCTTTTTATTTCTCAAGAGAAAAGTTATGATAAATTCAATAAATTAGAGGTCTCCTATTTTTCTAAATCTATAAATATTTTCAACTTTCTCTTTCTAAATCTAAGACTTTTAAAAGGTTTTTTTCTTTGACCAAAGAAAAAGTGAAGGTATCTCAGATTTATCTTTGATAGAAAGTTATTCTTTTGTTAACACATTTACTTTTATTCCAACAAAGTCCTGTTGATCATTAAGGGTATAAAATATTAGGTAATTCTACTAGAGGATTGTTACCTTCACAAAAGTGACTTCTTTATAGGATATGTATAATGCCAATTGCTCTTTATAGTTTTCAACTATAGTGTTTTAAAGAAGTATTTCTTTTTTATTCTCTCAAAGAACTTAAAATATAAAGTAACACTATAGATTACAAATATCTTTCATACCTCATCTTTGTAGAGATTTAATATTATCATTAGCTTCATTCCTATCTATTTACACCTTAACAAAATTAGTAGAAGACATTGTCTTAGAATTATGGCATTATTAATTCTTTTCTAAACAACTATTTTTGCAAATAAACAATGACTTAAAATTAAGAGTTTTATTGTTGATACTAATAATTACTTAAACAAAGTCTATTCTTTTTTTAACAGACTTTATAAAGAACTATTGTTTGAGTTTTGCTTAGTAAATAATTTTTCTAATCATTTCTCATTTTATATAGTAAACTAAAAAAAATCAAAAATATAAATGTTTACATTTGATTACTTAATATTGCTATTTCTGTATTATATATTTACTTTAATTGTAATTCTTTATTAAAAACTATTTATTATGTCATTGATATTATTTTAACTAAAACAGAACTTTTTATAATTAGATGTAGAATAAATCAAACTATACAAGTCTCAAATACCAAATACATTACTATTATAACTAATATTATTTATACTATAAGATATATATTTGATTTATCTTTTCATTCATACTAATTGTATTCTATTATTATATTTTAAGATTTTATATTATTCTTTAACATAAACTTTAGCAATTCTATTGTTTTTTGGAACTGTTCTAACAGTACTAAATAATGGTTATTGATATTGAAACTAAGCAGTTTAAAATTGATCTGATTTTTTTATATAAATTATTATAAGACTTTAATAAGAAAGAAGAATGTAATAATATTATTTGTAAATAGCAAATGATATTCTAAGTATTAGAATATAAAGAAAAATATTTCTTAGAGCTAACTAATAATAATAACATATTTGTCAAGTCTACTTATTTAAAAAATAATAATTAGCTTAATTTTATTGGTTATTTCAATATTTTGTATATATGTAAGCTATAAAAGTCATTACAAATTATACTTTCATTAGAAAATATTGTTTTAGAATCTTTTTAAAAAGTTTTTTTGAATGTTTATATAGTAATTATTTTATTAAAATTGAATTAAAATATTATATTTTTTTAATAAATTTTGTTACTTTCCTTAAGTTTAATCTGAAAGCTTTTTTTTTTTATGAAAAAATCACTTAATTGTACTTTTATTGTTATTTCTTTACTTAGAGTAGTATAGTATTATTTAGCTTTTTATTTTTTATTTTTATTTTTCCTTATTTCTTATTTCTTTTTTTATTATGTAAATTAAAAACTAGTAAATAAAATACTTTGTATTTTTAAAGTCTGATAATTGATTGTAAGTAGTTTGTATACTTCTTGTCTTAGTTACTTATATTTTATTTCTAAAATCATAGTTTTATAACATGTAGTTAGTATAACATATAAAAATATTTTGTAAAATATATAAACTTTAATAAATATACTATTAAAAACTAGTTTAAATTATATATACTTGTCTTATATTGTAGTTCTTACTTTAAGTCAAAGTTTACAATTAATCATAATAAGCTTAGTCACATAACTCTATAGATAAGTCTCAATATGAACAATAATTTTAGTCTTGGCTTATATGTTGTATTAATTACTTATTGTATAGTTATAAAGATAAAATAGAATAAAATAAAAAAATATATAAGTAGATTGTTTATATTGTAACAATTACAAGTTAAGATAACTTTTAAACTAGACTTAAATAATAACTCAAAGAGTTGATTCTTATAGAAATCACAAGATAAATTCAATAAGAAATTCTCATTATATTTTTATTAGTATATTATATTATGTAACTATAATTATATTAAAGGTGAGTACATTTCAATATATGCAGCTAATTGTAGACATACTATGTTGTTACAAAAGTATTTGAGAATACTTGTAGAGTATTATCTTAATAACTCATAGTATAGTAACTAAGCTAAATTATTTAGTAAATATTTGTTTATAAAATACCCAGTAATATACTTAGATAAAGAAAAAACTTTTTTTAAACTTCAGATATATTATATATTTATATACTGTACTTTATACTTTTTGTTAAGCTATAAATCTAATAGTAATTTTTAGGTTATATTTATAACACTTAAGTTTTTCAAACTAACTAGTATTAACTATTATGTTTAGACTGACAATATGAAGGTTGTGTTCTAGTCTTGTCATATACAAGTCCACTCGTCCAGAAATACATCCCTATAGTGAAGTCACCTCCAAATCGTACAAGCCTGTCTTTCATGGTGGCCACCTTTCTCTCAACATGTCTTATGGTGGTGCAGCAACCATCTAGGTATTCCGTCTTCCATGGCAGGAATACTCCTATTCAACTTGGTCTTCTATGATGGAGTTACTTCTGTCAGTGTCTCAACATTGAAACCTCCATTCAGGGTAATAGGGGCCTTACCATTGAAACTCCGAGCATCTCCTAAACTATCAGTTTGTATATAAGACTAGTAGTTATATTGTAATTCACTAGTCTGATAATCGATGAAGATAATCTCTTATTGAACTCGATCTCTGGTGTTTAATAGTGACACACCAATCAGCACTCACTTCCATCTTGGACTTCTTCCTATCATCTAAAGTTGTGACCATGTGGCAGACAGACAGCATAGCACATAAGCTGAAGCCAAGGTCGTTTCACAAGTTCACTTATTTCTGAGTTCACTCTGTGGACTTTTACCCTGATGTGAACCGCACCTGACAAGTCTCAACTTTTATAGCTTTATATAAAAAGCCTTGAAAATACTCTAATATACTAGATTTATTATCTTTTATCAATAAAGATAGAAAATAACTTCTATCTTCTATAATAAAAATTAGATCTAGTTAAAAAAGAACTACTTAGAATAGTTATATTTTAATAGTGTTATAATAGGTCTTATAAAAGAAACTATTGATTTTAAGTAATAGAAGTATATTGTAGATATTTAAATATTAAAACAAATTATTACAAACTTTATTTAACTTGTATCTTTACAACTAGTAAATCAATTTTTACAAGCCAAATTATACTTAAAAGTTTTAAATAAGAATTATTTATATATATATGAAATATACAAAAGTAACAAAAAATTACTGAGATATTTGATTATTAGTAACTATAAGTTTCATTGGCTATTATTTCAGAAATAACTAAACAAGTTTATATAATTAAACTTATATTAAAAAGTACTTATCAAACCATTTCTGATGATATATGGTATATTACATAATAATAAGTATATCAATATAATAACATAATTAGTTACCTTGTAAAATTAGCTTAATATTTGTTATAATAGATAATAACACCATTAGATACAAGTATTAATTATGTGATAAAGATAGCTTGTACACAGACCATTACTATTTTGTATATATATCTTTATATCTAAAGACTAGATCTTAAACTTAATAATATTATTTATTAATTTTTATTCTCATTATTTATTTCTTATTATTATTATTATTATTGAAATTTTAAATTATTTTTAAATCTCTAAAAATATACCTAAGATTTAGATATCATAAATAAATGAGTAATTTATTTTGTAATAGAAATATAAGATTATCTTTACAAGATTTACATTATTTAATTAAATCATATTATATTCTTTCTTAATAATTGAGAATATTTATATTATTTATACAGTTCTTTTCTTGCTTTTTTATACTAATATTTAGAATCTTGTTAAATAGAACTTTTTAAATAAAGAAAAGAAACTTATTTTAGATATAATTACTACTAAGCTTATAATAGTCTATAATTAACTGAGTAAGATCAAGTAACTGACAAGACTTAAAAAAAGATTAAAACTAGATAACTAACTCTGTTTGTTAAGTTAGCAAAATATAACAGTAATGGTAATAAGAAATCTGGTAATAGAAATAAGATGATAAAGAAAATAAGAAAGCTAAGCTAATAAACATATGTTATAAAGTTAGTTATTAATGTTGGAATTATTCAAATATAGGTAAAACTAGCAATAAGAAGATCTCTAGAAGATTAGCAAATTTTATAGTTAGTTCTTTGTAGTTAATAGAGAATTGTGAGATTTTTTTTTTTTTTTTTTATATCAGCAATTTATTACGTGGCTCGCGGAGGAAGACCATGGTAGCTACTTTCGTAACTATGTACAAAGGAAGCAGACTAGCATGAAATTAAAGAAAAGAAAAAGGAAAAGAAAAAGAAAAGGAAATTAAAAGAAAAGAAGTAGAAGAAAAATTAAAATAAAATAGAAAAATACTAAGCAGATAGGAACGTGAAAGCGTTAGGATTGGTGATTAAGAACATTACAAAATGGTTCAGAGAGTCTCTTCTAGGGTTCCAGTACCCGTTAAATCTTTTGCACTCGTGGAGGATGTGTCTTCAAGTTTCAATAGGATAGTTGGCGCATGGACACAAAAAATCCATGTCAGGAAAGAATTGCAACCTATACTCGCCAATAGGAGCATGGTTTGTGATGGCTCTAACTGCACGGGCGTACAGAGAATTGGAGTGGCTGAAGGTTTGAAGCCAAGGACCACCATTCTTGTAATGAGGTTCGATAGGGTTGTAATCGTCATCTAATAAGTCCAGAAAATGTCTTCCTTTTCCGTCCGATGCTTGGAAAGTCATTTTCCACAGATTG
>JAJOHK020002148.1:0-10209 GCA_022457215.2 Leucocoprinus gongylophorus
TGGGGTTTCAGTGTTGAGACACTGACAAGAGTAACTCTGTCATGGAAGACTGAGTTGAATAGGAGTATCTTCACTGTAGAAGATGTAATACCCAGAGGGTTGCAGCACCACCATAAGATGTGTTGCGAGAAAGGTGGCCACCATGGAAGGCAGGCTTGTATAATTTGGAGATGATATCACTGCAGGAATGTAATTGCTGGATAGGTGAACTTGCATATGACAGTATTCCTTCTTTAGGACTAAGCCTTCAAAGTCCTATTAGGTTTATCTGAAAATCCCATAATGGTACCTAGATCAACAATACATAAACAGAAAAGAAAGTTTTTTGCTTTTGTTTCTGTATTATTATATCTTCTTCTGCCTCCTCTGATATTTCACAAAATGATGCTGAAATCTTAGAAATGCAGTGACAGAAAATGCAACAGAGATACAAAGAGGAGCAGCAGCTCCTGCTTTAACTCAAGGAAGTGGTAAGGTTATGTTGGGTTGATAGTACAGCTCAGAAGACAAGAAGAGAAGTGGAGGAGAAGGCCAGGGAGAAAGCTGAGAGACAGAGGGTTGCAGAGGAAGAGGAGAAGAAGAAGAGGATGTTGGAATACCTCCAACAACTCCAAGACAAGGTACTAGAGGAAGAGGCTGCCCTATTGGAGGGGGCTGAAGGATCCCAGATTGTAAGATCCAAATGCAAGGAGATCGCCACTGGAGATGAGGAGAAGCAACAGCCTTCCAAGAAAACTAAAAGAAGGCAATAAGGGAAGTACTGTGGGGGCACTGCAGTTAAGATAGAAGGTGCTAATCCCTGTGAGAGGTGTGTAAGCGCCAGGCAGAATTGCTTGGTGTACTACTCAAGGTAAGTAGTTATAATTATACTTATAATAATAATTTTTTTTCTAATACTTTTCCTTCATAGCTGATCCCTCACATGTGCCAGATGCATCACCCTCAAGTAGTAGTGTATACCACATACTAATACCAACATCCTGGCCATAATCCCCACTTATGGCAAGGTTCTAAGTGCCATTAAAAAAGCACTTCAGGAACTCATGGAGAAGTACCAAGAAGTCAGGAGGTCCCTCTGGGACTTGGTAAAAGGCTAAGAAAGAAACATGGTCCAGTTGGAGAGGATTGGGGCTATGATGGAGCAAAAGTGGAGCTTGGAAAAAGAAAATGGAAAGGAAGAGAGTGGAGATGATGAGAAGGGGTTCAAGGATGGCCCCGGAGAAATTCAGGAGGAAGGGACTCTGTTGTCTATCTCCTGTTAGATTAGTGGTTTTGTTTTTCTTTATTTCAATTGTTATTTTCTTTTTTATGATCTAAATGTGTAAGTAAGAAAATCAAGAATTAAATGAAAAGAAGTTTTGAAAAGAAATCTTGAAAAGTATGCTGAAGCTAGGGGTTAATGAGAATAAGCAGATAGAATATACTAAGGAATTAATGAAGGAAAATCTTTGTTGGAAATATGTGGAGGCAGGAAACAAATGCAATGGTGTGATCAGGACAATGGGAGAGGACTAGGCTTGGTGGGATATGCAATGTAGAAATCGGATACCAAGTTAGCAGCATGAGTAAGTTTGAATTTGTCTCTAGTGTCTTCATACTCTAGCCAGATCACCTTGTACAGGAGTTTGCATACCTGTCGATGATCAATTTTAGAATCCACTATCCAAGAAATTTCATATTTGGGTTCTCTGTTAATTATAACTAGAGTGGGGGCCAGTTGTATTCTCTCAAAGAAAGTGTTAGATGTGGCAGAGTTGAGTATGGATATATAGAAGACTGGATGAACAGAGCATATGGACTCTGGAAGCTAGAGAGTGAACGATAGAGTGCCAGGCTGGGCAATGATTTTGTAGGATCCAAGATATTTCTTGGAGAGTTTCTTTAAAGGCTGAGTGGTTCAGAAGAACTGAGTCTTGACAAAGACTTTGTCACCTACTTTGAAATCAGAAGCAGGAGAATGTCATACATCAGCAGATTTCTGATAATGCTGTTGGGCTACAGAGATTTCAGCTTTGAGAATACTTTGTAATTCATTGAGATCTATGGTAAAGTTGTGGGCTTGGGAGGGAGCAATATCGCATTTGGGGTGAACAGTGATGTTTGGATGATATCTCTTATTAGCAAAGAATAGAGAAACACTGGTAGTAGCACTCAGAGCATTATTGTAGGCAAACTCTGTGAGAGGTAGGAGTTTGGACCAGTTGTCTTGCTGGTAGTTACAATATACATGGAGGTATTGCTCAAGAGTCTGATTCATGCATTTAGTTTATCCATTACATTCAGGATGGTAGCCTGAGGTGAAGTGAAGCTGCATGTTGAGAGCAATGTCTAAAGATCAAAAGAAGTTTGATACAAACTCCAAGCCTCTGTTGGAGGTAACATGGGAAGGAACACCATGTTTGGAAAACACATGAAGGATAAATAGATGTGCTAAGTTTGCAGACGTAATGGTGTCATAGGCAGGGATAAAGATTGCTTGCTTGGTAAGCTAGTTGACTATGACCAAGATAATGTCAAATCCAGAGAATGATGGAAGTTTCTTGATGAAGTCCATAGAAATGAAATTCCATGGTCATTCAGAGATGGGAATTTGTTTGAGAGATCTGTAGGGCTTGTGGCATTGTGGCTTGAATTGCATACAAGTGACATAGGACTTGCAGAATTGTTGTACATCAGCATAGAGGCTAGGCCAGAAGTATCCACAGTAGACTAATTCTAGTGTTTTGTTTTAACCAAAATGTCTGGCAAGGATATGATCATGATTGTATTGGAGAATGCATGTGCAGAGGTTACCAGCAGATGGTACATAAACTCTGTTGTTAAGGAGGAGTAGACTGTTTAGGTCCATAGACTACTGGTTATCTGCAGAGGTGTGTTTTGTAACAATTGGGTCACTAGGAAGAGCCAAAAGAATGTCTTGATGTAGAATGTCCAGATCCACGACTGTTGTTATGACCTTAGACTTGGCTTAGGTTGCAACTTAGGCAAAGACTTGAGGAAGAATAGAGATAGAGTTCAATTGGTAAAGCATAAGGACTACAGAGTAGTATCTACACTATATATACAGCTAGTCTATGAGGCAAGTGTCTGTAGTACATGAGGAGAATGAGTTATAAAACATGAGGATGAAGCAAAAACAGTACACCTACTACATGAGGTGCTGACTGAGCTACATGTGGTGCAGCCAATCATGTCATCAATACCCTTTGCCCACATCCATGCTGCATCTAGGAGGTGTTGATCATAACAATATCCCTGTTTTAGCATTTATATCCTCATGAATTAGATTAAGACCTCCAATTCTCCTACTATATATGTCGCCACCATTTTCTTGCTAGGCCCGATAATGACTTGTTCTCTGTTGTTGATGGCTATAAAATAGGGTTTATGTGGTGGATCTCCTTGAAACATAACAATTTTGTAACCATTTCTTGCCATTTCAGTGTTGTTTTTCTGATTCACAAAGGCCGTCACAACTTCTTTCCAAAATTTGGGGTCTTCTTCTCCTCTGGATTTGAGAGACTGGTAATATGGCAGTGGTCAGAATAATCGGGTTTGTGTTGGACTCTATATAAACTTCATGTACTTCAGGAGGTTTTTGGCTTCTTCTGTTATAAAATTTGTTGTTGATATCATCAATGAACTGGATTTTGACACCTCATATGGTTTGACCAATATGACCTCTTCTTCTTCTATATGTTTTCTTTCTTTCTTGCTTTCTTCATCTTTAAATAATTCTTGAATCTTTTTAATATTGTCTTTCATGTAGATTTTTCCTTTTCCTTTGTATGTATCCAACTCGTTGGCTAGCATCTGTTGAATCTGAAATACTCGGTTCTCCATGTCACTCTGAATCAAGTATCAAAGATCTTTAGATACTCCTGTAATGTTCATTGCATTAATAACCCAGTTATTGGTCCTGGTCTTAAAGATTGTGTCCTCCATCTCTATAATCATTGTATTCATTTCTGCCGCTATCTTCATCATGTCCCTCACTTGTTTCTGCACATCTATTATCACTTCCAATCCTTTCAACATCTTATGGTACAACTTCATCCAATTGTTTCTTTCTTCCTTCATCATTCTTGCTTCCTCCATATTGTTGAGTTTTCTTGATATGTATGGGTTTGGAGAGGTGGGTGCAGTCAAGTAGTTGGTGGTTGAGTAAGACATATAGTTGATGGTTGGGTGTTGAATTATCGAAATGGAATTTTACCTCCCTCTTTTATAGATTTTGACTCGAAATTCTTGCCCAATAGTCTTCTATCATACCTTTGTATGAGGCAACCCTGATTCCGCTATCCATTGATCATGTTCATCTCTGTATCCTTTCCAATGTACCAGGAATTGAGTTTCCCATCCCTTTATTCAATGCTTTCTAATTTCTTCTACTTCGTACTCTTCTTCTTCATTGATAATATCTGAAGGTGGTGCTAGTTCCATATATTGTCCTTGGTAATATGATTCTCGACATCGTGTTAACAGGTCTTCATTGAACATGTTGTGTATCATCCATCCTTCTGAAAGTTTTAGTTGAAATGCTTCTTGTCCAATCACCTTTAGGATTTTAAAAGGTCTGTATCTTTTCTGGTCCAACTTCTTTGAGAGTCTGTTTGAATGAATGTTCTTTGCTTCCAACCATACATTTTCCCCTTCTTGCAGTTCTTGTAGGTTTCTTCTCTTTTTATCAAACTGCTTCTTCATCGTTTCTTAAGCTTCTTCCATAGCTTTGGTTGCTTCTTCCCAACTTCTTTGTAAACCAATCAAGAATTCCTCTAGCTTTGGAAATTCCGTTTGCATAGTAATGTCTTCTTTCCATGGATGTCGTCCAAAATTAAGTTCAAATGGAGTTCATCCTGTAACTGTATGTTTCTTATCATTGTATTGGAATTCCGCTGCCACTAACCATTCTATCTAGTTGTCCTGTTGATAATTCACATAATGTTATAAGAATATGTTGATTTCTTGATTGATTCACTCCGTTTGTCCATCTGTTTGAGGATGATATGCTGTTGATAATATTCTTCTGGTCCCCAATACCTTTGTGAGATCCTCCATAAGTCTGGATGTGAATTGAGGTCCTCTATTACTGAGAATAGCTCTTGGTACTCTGTGTAATTTTTATATTTCATCCTGATAGATTTTTGCAATTTCTTCAGATGAGACATTCATTGTTATTACCTTAAGATGAATTATTTTTGTGAATTGATCCACAATGACCATGATGGCATCCTTTCCATTTGACTTTGGTAGTGGTCTAATAATGTCAATACTGATTTCTTTCCAGGGTCTTTCTAGTGTCTTTAAAGGATGTAATTCTCCTGCCTTCTTTATATGTTGTATCTTGTTCTGTTAGCATTTGAAACATCCTTGAACATATTTCTTGACATTTGTTTTGATCTCTGGCCACCAGTAATTCCGTTTCATCAGTTCCATCATTCTTTATTGTCCAGGATGTCCTACATCTACTGGTTCATGGTTTTCTTGAAGTATTCTTTCCCTGATTTTCTGGTTGTTTGGTACATAAATTCTTCTATCCACATAGACTATTCCATTTTCTTCATATGATTGGCCATCTTCCTTTTCCAACTTTTTACACACTTCTTATTCCTTTATCTTGTTCTTTCTGATTTCTTCTAATATAGCGGTTTCTTCTACCACTTGGTTCTTTCATATCATCTTTACTTCAGCCAATATTTGTTTTCTAGTCCACATTTCATTCTTTAGCATCTGTATGTCTTTATTGTCGTTTGTGGTGTTGATGTGATCTTTTCTTGATAAGATATCTGCTTTCATGTTTGTTTTTCCCGGAATATATCATAGTGCAAAATCATAGTCTTGCAGTTTCAGATACCATCTTGCTTGTCTTCCATTGATTTTATGTGGTTTCTGAAAGTACTTGAGATTTTTGTGATCCATCCAGACTTCAGATGTTTCTGTGGCATCCAGTAGATATTGTCTCTATTTTATGATGGATTCTACAATTGCCAATAATTCTTTGTTATAGATCTCGTAATTTTGTTCCACTGGTTGCATTGTTCTCAATAGAAATGCAATAGGTTTCCATTTGCCATCTTGTTCTTGTGAGAGAACTCCTCCAATGACATGTCCTAATACGTCGGTCTCTACTCAGAATTTTCCTTCTCTCTTTGGAAGAGCAAGAACTGGTTAACTTGTTATTTTGTTCTTTAATTCATCAAAAGCTCTCTGTTGTTCTTTTTCCTATTTCCACTCTTTTTTTCCTTTGAGTTTGTTGAAATGTCTTGCTATATGACTGAAGTTCTTTATGAATCGTCTGTAAAAATTAGCGAATTCCAGGAAGCTTTCTACTTCTTTTATCTTGGTGGGTGTCTTCTATTACTTAACTGCTTTGACTTTGTTAGTTTCCATTTGAACTTGTCCTTTCCCCACAATGACTCCTAGTATTGGTATTTCCTCCATGTTAAAGTCGCATTTGGATTGTTTGAAATATAAATTGTGTCTTTCTGCGATCTTGAGAAATTGAATTGTTCTTTCTTCAAGTTCCTTCATGTCTTTTGCCAGTATTACAAAATTGTCCATATAGTTGGCCAATACTCCTTCATGGAGCAATTCTTGGAATATGCTGTTCATTATCTGTTGAAATGTTCCTGGGGAGTTGCACAATCCAAAGTACATTACTTGCAGTTCAAATAATCCTTTGTTTGTCAGAAAGGCTGCCTTCCATTCATCCTCTTCTTTTATCCTGACATTATTGTATCCCCAGATTAAATCCAACTTGTTGAAATGTTTGGCTTCTTTCAACTTGTCAATGACTTCTCCTATTAATGGTAATAGTGTCTTGTTCTTGATAGTAACTTGATTTAGTTTCCTATAGTCTTGAACCAATCACAAAGATCCGTCCTTCTTTGGAATATAAAAGCAAGGAGCTGCATATCTTGACTTTGATTCCTTGATTAATCCTTCTTTTAACTGTTCATCCAACTATTGATTTAATGCTTCATCTTCTTTTATTATCATTGCATAAGCCTTTGCATTAAGTTCTTTGGGTGTGTCCTCTGTCAAATTGATTTTGTGATCCCATTCTCTTCTATCTAGCAGTTTCTCTTTGTTGAATAGATGGGTAAAGGGACAAATGTAGTCTGGAAGATCTTCTGGATTCATTGGATCTGGTTCCTTTTCTATTTCTTGTTGTTCCTTGTTCTTTTCTGTTACTTGTGTTCTCCTATTTAATATGAACAATATGTCCTGGTGGTTCATCCTGAATGTCCTTGGGCATCTTGTGAATTTTATAGTTCTCTTGTTCCAGTCTACTTCTGGGTTGTGTTTTACTAACCAGTTATATCCCAAGAACATGTCTGTGCTATTTAGATCTATGACCGCTGCATTGATTCATTCCTTGTGTCCGTCAATTTCTACTTCCAATGGTACAAATCTGGTGACTTCTCCATTCTTTGTTCCATTTGTATTAAAAACTTCAAAGGATCTATTCATTGGTTCCATTTTGATTCTTTCTTCTTTGATCAATTGTTCATCGATTCTTGTATAGGTACATTCTAAGTCTACCAGTGCCTGTAACCATAGTTCTTTTCTATTTTTTGTCTTGATATTGGTTTGCATGTTTAATTCTCTTTCTTTGTTATTCCTTCGGTTTGGAATGACATATCAATTTTGGGATTTATTATGTACAAAGGTTTGTTGTATCATGCCTACTCCAAACCTTCAACAAAACTCTTCTTTTTCTCCTCTTCTGAGTCATCTGCTTGATTTCTCCTATTCTTCATCAGCTGTTTAGATTTATAATCCTTGGCTAGGTGTTCTTGTTTGTCACAATTGTAGCACTTCCTTATCTCTCTTTCTTTCTTGGGCCTTCTGTATTCTTTAGCTAAATGTCTATATAAATTGCAGTTGAAGCATCTTGGTTTTCTGTTCTCGTCAAAGTTGTTTCTGAACTTTCCTATATCCATTGGTGCTACTCTTCCTCCAAATGTAATTCCTATATTTGTTTTATAGTCATATTGACTTTCCGTGGACTCATATCCTTATCCTACTGTGGTGATTGCTACCTTCCATTTCTTGAGTGTGTCAGGTGCTACCATTAGTGGGTATCCCAATATGGTTTTGATAATGTCTGCCTGTACATTCATTTTTAATAAGAATATGACATGTAAATCGTCTGTGTCCACCTTCATGGCTAATGCTTCGAATTCGATTATGAAATCTGCAATGTGTTTCTTGCCCTGTTTGAATGTTTCTTCTGCATCTGCTGCTTTGCTCTTGTCACTGAACGCTGTTTTGATTTCTTTGACAAACTCTTCCCAGCTTTGGATATCATTGGTGTCTTTTAGTTTGTCAATCTTTTTCTGTGCATAAATTCCTGCTATGCCCCCTCTCAGTCAGGCTAGTACTACTGTAATCCTTTTATTGGCTGCAATTACTCTGTTGCTCTTGAGGAATAAATGGATTCTCCTCCACCAGTCTTCAAATTTTGTTCTGTTCCCATTGAACTATCCTGGGTCCAGGACCATAGTCTTTGTTAGTATGCTCTTGTTGTATACTGCTAGTGCTAGTGCTGGTGCTGTCAACATTCTGTCTGTCTCTGGTGTTGCTGGTTCAGTGCTTCTGTTTGACACGTTGTCTTTGGTGATCCTTAATGATCCAAGTATTTCTTCTAACGCTTCAACAGCATCTTCATTTCACCCTGCTGTTTTGGCTGATCTGTGTTTCTTCACTGTACCTCTCTTACAAGGTGAGCCTAGTGATGCTTTACCAAATATTATGACCTTAGACTTGGCTCAGGTTGCAACTTAGGCAAAGACTTGAGAAAGAATAGAGATAGAGTTCAATTGGTAAAGTGTAAGGACTACAGAGTAGTATCTACACTATATATACAGCTAGTCTATGAGGCAAGTATCTGTAGTACATGAGAAGAATGAGTCATAGAACATAAGAATAAAGCAAGGACAGTATACTTACTACATGAGGTGCTGACTGAGCTACATGCAGTGCAGCCAATCATGTTGTCAATACCCTTCGCCCACATCCATGCTACATCTAGAAGGTGTTGATTGTAACAACTGTAGCTGTGTGAAGAGAAGAAAAAAGAAGAACTGTAGCTCATATAGAAGCTGTAAGTTGTTTTTGAGTAAAGATAGGTTTGAAGTTGTAAGTGTTGATTGTGGCATAGCCAATATTCCCCCTTTTAGGATAGACATCCCATCGTCTAATGAGAGCATCTGGTTTGGTACCAAGATAACCAGAGCAGAACTTAATAACAAGATTGAACTGGGAGAGGTACTTGGACCATATTATAACTCAAAACCCTTAGAGTTGGATTATAAGGTAACCTTGTATTGGGTAACATAAGAGAACTCAATAGAGAACTCTTCACAAGATTGTCTACCTTATATACTAAAGGTGTTTAATCTGTGCTAAGTACTTCTAGCCTACCCTAAACTGCCATGTGTACGCCTCAAGGCCAACATGTGTTGTATATGTTGTACAATGTTATTCTTCTCCACCTTCTTCTTGTATTCGCATGTCTAATTCTATCCCTAAGTTCTAAAAATTGAAAAATTGAAAATAAATTGAAAAGAAAAATAAAAATAAGGAAGAAAATGAAGAGAAACTAAGTTCACTTCTCTCAATCTTGACATTATCCTTCTTTCAAGGTTTCTCCTCTAGAAAAACTGACTTCCACTTTCGCCAATTCTTTTCCAACTTTCTTAAATATTCCTTCTTGAATCTTCTAGATTCTCTTTTATTCTTCTTCTTATTTCTACCTTTTCCTGTCTTCTTACTTCTGCACTCAATCTTCCTTTGAATTCATCAACCAACTCCTTTGTATTTCCCAGATTTTCCTCCCTTTCCCATGTGTCATTTTCTGCAGTAAACTCCTTCCACCACACCAAATACTTTTCTATTCCCCTTATTTTTCTTTTATTCAAGATTTTCTCCACTTTCCATTCTTCAACTCCTTTGACTTCTACTGGTTTCTTCTCTTCCTTTTTCTATCTCTTTGTTATATACAAGTATACTCATTTGGAAATTACATCTCTGCAGAGTAATCATACAAGCCTACCTTCCATGGTGGCCACCTTTCTCGCAACATGTCTTAGGACAGTGCTGCAACCCTCCAGATATTCTGTCTTCCACAGCGGAAATACTCCTATTCAACTTGGTCTTCTATGACAGAGTTACTCCTGTCAGTGTCTCAACACTAAAACCTTG
>JAJOHK020002149.1:0-10208 GCA_022457215.2 Leucocoprinus gongylophorus
GACAAGTATTGGTAGAGATACAAGCATATCAAAGTAGTGACATAATTAGTTACCTTCTAAAATTAGCCTGACAGCTGCTATGGCAGATGAAAGCTCCCATCAGGTACAAGTTTTGATCATGTGATGGCAACAGCTTGCACACAGACCATTACTCTTTTGTATATATACCTCTGTGTCTGAGGGCTAGACCTCAGACTCAATAACATCAATTATTCCTGTTGATACTTTTCATCATCTGTCAATCATTATATCCTTATACTGAACCCCTGAAACACTATTCAGCCCCAGTATCACAACCAGTAAGTATCTTATTTGTGATAGAAGTAAGCATACTACAAGTGCCGTTCCAGTGAGTGGTTGCTACAACATTATTCTGCTAAATTAAAATGAACTGTAGAGCACTTATGATAGTTGTTGCCTTTAGAAGATCTCATTCTATTCTCTTAGATTTCTTTTGAATATACACTCTTGTTAACCTTTATTAATAACTAACAGACAACATAAAGTAAATAAAACCTCATTTAATTAAAGAGGTATTTGAAGAAGTCCTAAGGGATTATCCTGATTTGTGCAATATAGTTAAAGCCCAAGTAAGTATCTTGTATTAGTCATTCAAGTGACTTACAATAGTAATATTACTAGACATTGTTAAACAAATGAAGTAGAAGAGTTGTGATTATCATAGTACTATTATTATAATGTGACTAGTCACACATTCTATTCTCAGTTAGCTTGTTACTATGATATTCTGCCTCAACTTACTATATCTTGCAATCTATACAAGCCATGAACAGTCTCTGACACTTAGTGTATAGGAATGAAAGAAATACTAAAATGTTTTGCTGAGAACAAGGAAAATAAGAACAATTGACCTGCTCTTGCCATCTTGAAGCACTTAATCTTTATAGTCCATATTTGGATATGCATATTATTTCATGTGTCAGATACTTGTAGTCTTTTGAATTTATGATTCAAGTATTTGAATTGGTTATTTATTTTCCCAAGGCTAGTATTATCAAGGTATAGATCACTAGACCTAGCATATGTTTTCCAGAAACTCTGCAGATTCCTTTTCTCAATTGTTCCATCGACTTTCTCACCCATAAATAGTTACAATTTAGTATAAAAAGATTCTAGCTTTAAAGGGCATTCTTTGTTATAATATGGAAAGTAGGGACAGACATTTAGGGTTAGGGTTATGACCTTAGTTAATTATTAGTCTACAGCTAGAGAAAGGTATGGGCACATGACTAGGAAGTCACATGACATTACGTCATAGGCTTGGAGTAGTCTAGAGTGGTCTGAAAGGACTTAGGGTCTAGAAGGATCAGGAAGAGTCTAGAGTAGGAGTTAGGGTTAGGAGTGATGTCAAGGAATAACAGTTCCTCATGGTATACACATGGTGCACACATGTACAGCGGAGATTAAAGAGTATGATGTCAAGGCACATGTATACAACATGGTGGCCTTATGGTGGATGAGTAATAGGACATGAGGTAGAAGCATGGACTTTAGGGCAGGAGAAGTATAGTCGTAGCATGGACCAATGTTACAACTATATAAGTAGAGATAGATCCTGTAAAGAGTTCTCCATCGAGTTCTCTTGTGTAAACCCTATACAATGTTCTTTTCCCAAACCAATACTAAGGTTTCTGAGTTGTAACATTCTTGATGTGATAAGATGTCAACAATACTGATCTCAGTTTGGAAATACTACAAACATCTGTATATGCCCTATCTCTACATCTGATATCCCAAGCTTCTACATCAACATCCAATGTACCTTCCACTCAAGCTCAAGCTTCTGCATTTCATACAATTCTTTCTCTTGCTATTACTATTGGTGCAAGTAATGTGTCTAATAGATGGCAATGTGATCTATGGTTTAAATGACAGTTAAAGGCTGCTGCTAAGAAGTCTATTGTATAGAATGTGATAGACTAGTAGTAGAGATAAGGTGAATCACCCATTTCACCTGTAAACCATTCCAACCTCACTAATCCTGAACTGGGTGCAGAAATTGGTTGTTCAATTATGGCATACAACCAACAAGTAGTGATAATATGCTCTGCTTGCAGCTGTACTCACAGATAGATTTCAAATCAATCAAATTCTACCTTATGTCTTATGCTCTCTTGAGGTTATACTTGGCAGTAAATAAAGAATGAGTATTGATATCTAAAGCTTTGTATGTATTCATTTGTACCATAGTCACCCAACACTAAAGTCAAATTATCATAGATATTCAAGTTTCTAACTGCAAGACAGCTATTTAGCCTATATGAAGGAGATATAACAATCAGGAAATCCAAAGCCTATTTTCATGAAGATGAAATCCTATAAACCTCCTAGTAGATACATAAATTAGAGCAACTGTATGTTTGAGCCATCAGCATGGTAAGTCATCCTCAAATGATACAGTATGGAAATAATCTTGTTGAGTTTCTTTGTTTGATAGATTTCTCTTTCTATTTTAATGCATTATCCAATTTCCCAAACCTTATGGACTAAAGATAATACATCAGTTATATGTGTAAGAATAATGCTTAGTTACTTGAACCAACACAAGAACTGAGGTATATATACTATGCTACTTAGTAGTCTATATGGGTGCTCCACTTGTAATAAGACTGAAATGCCATAACAAAAGAAACAATCTCTAAGACAAAGACTAACTGGAAAGGGGCCATAGATATTATCACAAGGTTTGTCATTCTAACATAACCTCAGTTGTTACTAGTTGGTGGTAAATGACTGAGGTGAAAATTTATACCCTGTAAGTATCTGGTGATCTACATAGTGAAGAGAGGAAATGGTGACAAAATGGATAATTTCACAAGTCTAAATAACTTTGGCAACATGAGAATTAGCTACAGCATGTGTGACAAATACCAAATGAATGGAATTAACTCAGTGTTATAATAACATAATAAACATACCAGAAATCAAACTTAGGACCAGAGTATTAAAATTTCTACTTAGACTTCCAATTATATTGTAAATATTTATAAATACTGTTTTTTAGGTAAATAAAGTCATGTTCCATATTCTAGAACCATCTAAGATATTTGCTGCCTTTTAGGAGAGATTCCAGTCATGGAGATATGAAATCAAATTTTATTTCATTGATATGATGTATGAAAAAAGTATTTGATCAAATTGATTATGTTTTTTTGACATAGGTAACTCCTGATATTGAGCTGGTTGGTAGATATTAGAGAATTGTTTACTTGTAATGTTCTAAGTAGACCATGTTGAGAAATTTCCAAGTAATAATGATGATGATAATATATATATAATTTCCTAATAACAAAATTATTATTGTTATTGTTATTGTTATTATTATATTATTCATAAATCTTCTATTCTATCAAAAATCAGTGTAGAATGAATCCTCAGTAACAAGATGAGTTAGCCACAAGTATAAATAACTTACCAAAGTGGTATGAGAATCAGTCTAATATAATTGATGACAAAGGACAATACTTAACCAAATGTGTGAGGTTATTCTTTAAAGGAAAAAACTAACAGTGCTTTGAAAAATGACAGATGCACTTACTACTCCCATGATCACAGCTTTCTCATGCTTCTGACATATCTAGACACAGGTTATAGTCTTTCTCTTGTTCTTGGAAATCAATATCATATGCTCAGAAAAATTGCTTCCTACTTATTCTGTTCAAAAGTTGTATCAATGGCAGAACCAAATGAATCTAATATGAAATATGCCATCCAAGTTGTTAGTGAGTGCTACTCCATCCACAGACTTGATTCATTATTAGGCTCAAGTGATTGCATTTAATTCCAGAATTTATTAGAGAGCTTGAACATAAATTTTCACAATCATTTACTGTCAAGTACTCTAACAGGATGGATAGTTCTGGTTCTCTTCAAGATGCTGAAGAGAAAATCATCAAGGTTAAACAGTATTTAAAAGTTAACAAACAAATAATGAATTGAACTTCTTGTGTGTAGGCAGTTCTGAATTATCATATGAAATAGTACTATATCTCATGGAAGGAAGTGACCTGAATGTTGAAATACACAAGAAAAACTCTTGACAACAGAAAATATCTCATTTCTGGCACACTCCAAAGGACAATTACCCATATCAAGCTAGTATCAGATTATAAAAACACTTGGTTTCCAAAGTACAGAATAAAACCAAATATAAGCTGATCATTTTCTCCATCACTCTTGATTTACTCAGTTGAGCATGCTAAGTGCACAAATAAAAGCTGCAATAGAGAGCTTGAATAAGTTTATAATCTACTTTAGATCATCTTAGCTCTGTAAGAGATACTGTTAAAATGATTATGAAGTTAGAGAAATCTTGAAGTGGAATAAAATATTGTTGACTAACATATGTATACATTATCTGACTTGAAATAGTTGAATCTTATAGTATCAAAAGTGTTCAATTCTATGAAGTAGGCTGCTTTCTCCTTTTAACACTGATAGTGTAACTAACTAATTTTCCAGCATTTTGAGGCTTAGGGTGAATCTCATGAAAAATCTGTTGTAAAGCATTTTGAGTAAGTCTATGGCCCATAATAAGTAGTTTTAATTAGGTAGTCAATGTAAAATTTTTACATAGGAAAAACTATTACCAATACTACTTGTCTTCTATCATTGCTCATCCTTCCTCAGCTCTCCATTAAAGTATTCCCTATAGGTAAGTGGTTTCCAGTTTCCCATACTGCACCATGCTGCTATGCATTCTATTTCCTCCAAAAAAACCTTGCAAAGAACTTAAGCAAGTTCCAAATTTCAATGAACTGGGCACCACTATCAAAAAATTTCCTGGAATGATGGAAAAAGTAGTGGATTTTCTTCAGAAATGGCTCAAAAATTGGATGTGTACATATCAATTCATCTGAGTGAGATAGATTCTTTACTAAATCTGTCATTCCAGTCAAGTATATTCTTGTTGCTGCTCAAAAGAGCAAAGCAAGGGACAACCTAGATGCTTTTGCAGATAAATTTGACTGAGATCTTCTTATAAATATCTTTGTAGAGCAAGTTCTGGTCTTTGTGCCTATATTTATTGTCCAAGTTGTCTGATTTGTGGTATCAGCCCTATAGCACATGAAGTCAAGTCCATATATGCCCGTATTTCAAATATTTAAGTTAGATTGTCTGTGATCTATGGTCTGCATTTGTATATTGAAAATTTGATATTAGAAAATGAAAATACAGTCACTGAGAAGAAGAGACTGGGTGATTTGGTGAGTGCCCTTGAGGGAAAGAAGCTCAAGCTGTACAAATCATATATGAAAGGCATCTGTAGTGACATCTTACAAGCAATTGAAAATAAGGTCAAGAATGCTAGTGGTCATAATATGATTTGGATAAGGGGATTTCCTAGTATTGAGAAATCTGTCTTGGCTACTAGTATTTCAATCCAACTACATAACCAGAATAGACATGTAATATCATTCTATTCCAACAGTACACAATCTACCATGATCACCATAGACACTTTCTGGCATGTCATCATCTATTATATCTCCTGCTTGTGCCCTTCCTTTTGCCAGTACTTGGTTAAACATAATAAAGAGCAAAGCTCATCCAATATTGATCACCTTTTCAAAAATATCATTGAGATACCATTATTCAGCCTGGATGATGTTCTGTGTGAGAAGCTTCCACTGATTGTGATAGATGTATTTGATAAGTATGGTGGCCTCAGGCATGACTTGTCTACAATGGACAATTACAAGGGCTTCTTGCATATATTCAAGCATTGGGTTCAAGCTGACTACTTGAAGAAGTTCAAGTTGGTTATTGCAAGTTGATTAGAAGTATTACAATTCAAAGACATTAGAGTGGATCAATGAAAAGAAACCTTGTATTAGGGTAAAACACAAGAAAACTCAATGGAGAACTCTGTACAAGATTGTCTACCTTATATACTAAAACTTCATAGTCTGTGCTAACTACTTCTAGCCTACCCTAAACAGCCATATATTTGCCTTAAGGTCAACATGTGTTAAACATACTGTATGACATCATTCTTCCAGAATGTTCTATGCTCTTTTATGTGACATGTGACTGTGTGACTGTTATGTCACATTAACCTTAACCCTAAGTCCCCAAAAATAAAAATAAAATAAACAGAAAATAACAAATAAGAAAAGAAAAAATAAAAATAAAATAGTTAGGGTCTATCATCTTGAGCTCTGACAAGAAGACACTATAACAAAAATGTTCCTCAAATATGCCATCACACATATCAATATTTCCTCTAGTGGTGACATCAAGCTGGAAGACAGTACTTCTGACCATGCTTCTTTCTCTCTTACCACTATCTTCTATAGTAGTATCCATAGGAGAATTAGCAAATAAACACTTTTTCACTATAAGCATTAGTTCTACAAACATGACTCCTACTCAAGCCTTTATATTACCAACTGTGTCTCTTTCAAACAACACAGGTATGGACTTATTTGCAGGACTCTATCCTGACAACTATGATAAGATGTGAGGTAAATTCTTCTCAACTAATGAACATATCTCTAGGGACTTTTTGATGTCCTCTACAAAATCATCTGTTGCATATCATGATAGGATGGAGTGCAACAATGCAATGGTCATCAACAAAGTAATGGTAGACGTTTCTCCTACTCTGTCCTATGAGACAGACCAGGAGAAAGCACTTTGTGTCAGCAAGGTAGCTGAATAACAAGACAATATGAGATCCAAATGCGACAACATCAAGACATCTAATTCTAACCCTCAATGTATTCTTAATAAAGAATAACATCTCATCCCCATACATGGACCAACTATACAATTTGAGGACAATAATGTTATCAACATTCAGCTCTCATATGATCCTCAAGCACCAACTGAACCAGAACTCTGGAGTGGTAACTTTCACCCCATTTCTCTTCACAGTTCCATTGAACATATAGTCTCAGATACCAAGAATATTAAGGACTCCCTAAACTTTATAGCAAGGTACATTACTAACAAACAGGTAGATTCTTCTAAGTTGAATGATCTGGAAGACTTTAACAGTATTGGTGAAGCCATATAGAATTTAATTTCTTAAGTATACCAATCTAACTGGGATTCTCTTTACACTGACAAGCAGTCAAATTCACTTAGGAGGAAAATTGCAACTAAATTCACTTCTAGAGTCAATCCATCTCCTGGTAAAAATGATAAGAAAACCATCAAGTACATTCTAGCAAACATTGATAGAATCCCTCTGCCCATTCTGACTAAATGCCAGAAAGAAGTCAATGCTATTCTGAAATACTTCAAGAGTAACAAACTGGCCACCATTTCTAAGAAATCTGCTATGTCGTATGCCTAAGCCTCTAAACAGAACACAAGTACTTCTGAGGTTATCAAAATCAAAGAATCATTTCCCTCTATTGGTGCAAAGAAAATCAATTAGATCAACAACATTGTTAAAGGCACTCCAAAGATGAAACCTCGCATTCAGATGACTACAAAAGATCCCTTAAGAAAACATGTCATTATTTCTATGAGTAATAACAACAATGCCAAATTCATGAGAAATTTGTCTACTCATATTACTAACATCAACAGAGCTTTAAGAAATACAAAATTGGAAGTTCTGGTTGACTTCATTTGTTCAGACCCCCTAGGTATCACAGTGGTGACTAATAAAGTTTCTCTTTAGTCAGATCTCCAAATCATTGAACATTACATTAATAATTCTGAAAACATTAATGCTCTCCAAGTCGATGTTTCTCATCTTCCCCAATCAAAATCCTATCTCAAAATTATAGGTATCCTGTTCTTTTCACATGTGTTATGGGATACTTAAACACTAACAATTTTATTTTCTTTTATTTTTCTGATTTTATATTGATTTTCTTTTTCTTTTATTTTATTTTTTCTTTTGGACAATGAAGAGGCATATGACACAGCAGTCACATGACAGGTCACATGATGTCACATCATAGACCTAGAACATAGAGGAAGGATCTAGAAAGATGATGTTAGGGCACATGTATACAATATGGTAGCCTTGAGTAGAGAATGAGACAGATATGAGGTTGTAGTATGGACTATGTGTACTTTATATATATAGGACTCTAATTTAGCAGAGACTTCTTGTCAAGTTCTCTTGTGATTTTCCCCACTTGATTGCCTACTGAGAGCTTTACTCGCTTGTATAGCTATTGAACTTTGTGTCTGGTGGTTGCCATAACAACATGGTAACTTCCAAGATTGTCTTACATCCAACAATGCCGAAACAATTATAAAGCAAAATCAAATTTTTGACAATATTACTTTAGCTTCCAAACTGAGGGTTATCAAGATTTTACCTAAGTCTAACATGTCTATCATTTAGATAGATATTTGGGATGTTCAAAGTAGTAGTAGGGCAAAGAGACTTATCAACTGCAGTTTCAATGTTGATAAATACATTACAACTATTCAAGATGATAACATGAACTCTAAAGTACTGCAATGTGAAAATTGCTGGAAATGGGGACACTCAACGTTCTTATGTAGAATTCAAGGTTCTAAGTGTATTAAATGCAACAGATCTCACAAATCATAAAACTATTATGAATTCAGATGGTGTTGCAAGGCAAATGAGAAGACAAATCCTCTGTGCCTCAAAACAAAGAAAGAGGAGCCATGCCCGCATACATTCAAATGCTCCAATTATTAGGACGATCACTAAGTGGATTCAAATCTGTGTCTGTTCTGGAGGCATAGGTTTAACAGGGAATGGTATCAGAAGAAGCACACTGAGATCTATGAAAACAGAATCAAATTGATTTGTTCTGTTGTGAACAGTAACTCTCAACAATGATTTTCAAAGATCTAAAGATTTTTTCCTAAAACATTTGAAAGAACTCCCTCATTGTCAATACCATTCTTAAGATCCAACTCCAATTCAATATTATCTTTATTTAAGAGCCTCCATAGTCCATCATTTGTATGATCCCAAGCTCCTCAAATTGTAAAGGAGAAGTTCTAGTTAGGACAACTCATTATCCAAACTGGCTCTCCTTTACCACAATACCTTCAAATCAAGCAGACTTCCCCAGGGTTCTTGCTTACATCAATATTTGTCTCTCATCTCTTTGATTTTCTCTTTGAAAGGACATTATTGACCATAGAGATATTCTTCTTATCTCATTTCTCAATAACCATGTTTGCTCATTCATTATGAATGTCTATTTTGACTCTTCTCATTTGGCTTTAAAGCATCTCAAGGATATTGAGGTTAACATTAACAATCTTCTTATTATGACTGGAGATTTCAATATTAGGGATAGTTTATAGGATCTGTCTTTTCCTCACCACTTATCAACTAGTGACAATCTTATTATTATAGCCAACCCATTCAATTTGGACTTATTGATACCAACTAATCCTATCCCAACTAGATATTCCAATACCAAGGGAGAAGCCAATTCTGTAATTGATCTTATATTTCTTTGCAGTGGGTCAAATGAACTCAATAATCACTCGATTCACCCCAATTGGTATCTCTCATCTGACCACACTCCTCTTACAATTTCTATTCCAATTACTGAGGAAAACATCATCTTATTCAGACTTTTGATTCCAAAAAATAGTAAAGAGAAAGCTGCCTTTGTCAAAGAGGCTACAATAATCATCAAAAGTCTGAACATCTCTAATTTAACATATTGTGACAAACTGGAAGACATAGTCAACATTTTCGAGTCAAAAATCAAACAAGCATGTACTAAGAATACTAAGCAAATGAGAATAACGAAACACTCCAAGCAATGGTGGAATGAAGAGTGCGGCCAGGTTTTGGATAAGTATAGGATGACAGAAAGTTTCGAATTCTGGAAGACATTCAAGAAAGTGGTCAAGATCACCAAAAGATTCTTCTTCAATGATAAGATTCAAGAGATAGCAAACAAGAGTTAAGGCTCTTGAAAACTTATGAATTGGGTCAACAAACAAAAACTCCCTACTATTGAGGCTATCAAGTATAACAATCAGCCATGCCTCACTCTTGACAGTCTATGGAATACTCTCTATTCCTCATTCAACACCACAATTCATCGACAAATCAATATTGAAGTCCTTGACGAAATCAGCAATAAATTGATGACACTTTGGAATCTATTTTTTAAGGATTTGATAGGAAGCTTTCCTTCCATCAACACATTAATTACTACTCAAACAAAGCTATATCCATAGTCAAGTATATGAAACTCTTTGGAAATTCATCG